>VDFB02049317.1:0-18092 GCA_007258455.2 Sequoia sempervirens | reverse complement strand
TAGCACCTATATCACCTATTAAGACATGTTAGTTTATGTTTATATAGTATTTATATTTTTCTATTTTTGTATACAAATGGTATAAACACATACTAAAATGAATCAATGGACACTAAATCATAATGGAATCACTATCTAAGATGTATCAATCAATACAGTATAAGAAATCCCATAGTCAAATATGACTAAATTAATTGTAAATGATGTAATTTTTGCATGTATGTATGAAAGTAATGTAACCCTAAAGCTCGAATTTATATTTATTCTCTTTTAACTATTTCTTATTAATATCCTTATGTGTATATCTAATCTCTTTATGTCCTTTGTTTGCTTAAAACTTAACTATATAACTCCATGCTAATGATGTTCTAGGAATTTACCTTTGTGACTAACATTATATTATTAAATATATCCATGATCATTTAGTTATTTAAGTGCTAGATGAGAAGAAGAATAATCAATAGATGTACTACACTTGGAATGAATATCACACACAAAATAATTCAGACTCATTTCTATCATTATTTTTCTTAGGTGGCATTATTTTCATATATAGATAGATCTATATAAAGTGGAGGATACCTTGTACCCTTCAACACATAGATCTATTTCCATCTAAACATATGTAGCCTTAATATAAATACATGAGTCACTTGGGAATTGTGCTCGTAATAAATTTATTTTCTTTTCCATTCTTCTTTCTAAATTTTATATTTTTTTATTATTATTAATTCTTATGCATTAAAGGAAATTTTATAGGTTAGGTACCACTATATCATACAGATGATTAACTTGATAGATCAATCTAATAATCTTAATTATATAACATTTATTATTAAACATGAAAAATTTGCATCCATAATTTATTATTTCTTATCATAGTAGGCATTTTAAAGCCAAAAGAAGTCTACTTGAGTCTATCTCTAACTAGCATTTATAGAAGACAATATCACTCTATAGGAACCTTACTAAACCAAATATCTAATCTTAAACTTTTATCCATTTAACTATGATTTCAAATATTTAAGTGTTTTTGACAACTTCTAGAGGTGAGAATAAGCCTAATAAATGTTGGAAATATGAAGCAAACACCCACTTGAAATTGTAGTCTTCAATGGATCACGAAGAAGAAAAACATCCACGTGAACAAGAAAGTAGTGTACTATGAGCAAGAAGAAAACTTGATCAAATGATGATCTATGATGAATTGAACTAGAATGATTTATAAATGTACAAGAGTCTTCCTTATATAGGAAGTGAGAGAGGTAGTTGGATAACCACCTTGGTTACAATCATTAAATGCCTAATACATAATTATAAATGCATGAGAGAAATATTAAATGCCTAGATAATTGCATGCCTATTAATGAGATATGGTCCCATTAAATACTAGCTTCTAGAATGCCACCTAGGAAACTAACTCCTAAGTAAACTTATTAATGATGTGAATAGGTCCAACTAATAGCTAGTTAGGAAATAATCCCATTCACACTAACACCCCCCCCCCATAAGTGCAACTTTGTAGTGTAGTTATGATGCAAATGATACAATGATAATGGGTCCTAGCTATGAGCCATGTTAGGTACCCATGTACAAATGAAAATGCAATCTCTTATAAACGAAGAAAAGGAGAAAACTTCATGGGATAAAACTCCCACCCAAAAAAGAGATGTAATGCAAGATCTATGCTAATCATGTAAAAGTAATGGAAGTGATGATGGAGGTCTCAACATCAATATCCCCCTAGAACTACATCCATCACTTGAATACAATACAAGGATTTCTCCATCAAAGGAATAGATGGAGACTAAATTACCCCCCTAAATGAATTGTCCTCAAAGCCATTGAATGAAGTCTGAAGCCAAAAGAGAATCCAATGACAAGAAACCACATGTCTCTTGCTAGGAAGAAAAAAATCCAATGGTGAATGCTAAAGAAACTCCAACTCCATGATGAAGTGAGAGTGAAGAAGCCTCATATATGATATCTCTGAAAAGGAATCAAGTGCCTCCAAGGATGTTTCACCAAGATCAAGATCCCTAATCAAGGTTGAAACAATGGAATTTGGAGACTCAAGAAAACTCTCCAAAGTAGAATCTATATGGAGGAGAGATATACCCTCAAGGATGTCCTCCAAACCTATAAAAGTAGCCAAGTCTGCAATAACAAAAACAAGGAATCTTGTAATCCCAAGTCTAGAAAACTGAATATGTCCTCCTCGAATGAATGAGATGATGATGAAGCCAAATGAAGAAGAGCCAAATCAAACAAACCACCACAACCATTAGGTGAATTACTATCCCCCCTAGAATCTGGAGAACGAGGAATGTAAGGATCATCATCAAGATGAAAGTGGGAGAAGGTCTATACCTTGGACTGATGATCAGCCTAGCCTACAACAACAAGTTCTCCTATCTCCTTCCAAATGAGTACTAAATCAGATGTGAACTCAATTATATTGCCATCCTCAGTAATCTGATAGACTACAAGTAAATTATGGTCCACCTCGGGTATATATGGTACATCATGAATATGCCCTAAACCCAAATTAACAACACACATACCAGCTACATGAACTATGGCAGCATTAGCAGTCAACATTCTATCAAACTCAGGTGCTCTAACTGATCCTCAAATGATGTAATCATAAGAGCTAACAAAATTTCTTGATGCTCCTAAATCAATAATCCATCCAGGGTCATGTCTATCAACAAATGTAGTGATCAATGCTTTGCCCTTACCTTTCTAAGAGGTACATCCTATTTCTTTTTAGGTGGTGGCTCCTCAAGTGTGGTAGAAGAAGAAGGTGAGTGAGATGAAGAAGGAACTGAAATGTTGTGATTCTTGAGAAGTTATTTTAACTCATGAATCTCCTTCTTGAAGCATTCCTACTCACTATGCCCTCTCCCCTAGAAAAAGGTACATGTAGGCTTCTCCTTCTTAGATTTTCCCTCTTTAGAAGAGGTGTTGGAAGTCTCACTGGATCATATCTTAGCTTTAATTTTCTTCCCTTTCCCCTTAGGTGGTGCAGCAAGCAATGCATGAGACTTTGAAGTGGCATCATTCTGACTAAGCTTTGATTGCTCCCTAGTCAACCTCTCACAAAAAGTCTCAAATGATGGCATCACAAAATTATTACCTAGTCCATCCATAGTGGAATAGAAAGAAGTAGAAAAATAGGAAAATGCACCTTTTAACTTTGACAAGATCAAGAATATGCACTCCTTATCAGTTTTACCCTTACCACATCCTACCAACTGAGTACGCAAAGACTTGAACTTCTTTGAATAGTCCTCAATTATAGGATATGCATTAGTGGAAAGGGTTTCCAGCTTAGCTTCTAACTATAATGCTCTAGCATCATTGACTAAACCAAATAGATCCTTATATTTGTCCCATACCTTCCTACGTGTAGTACACTCCTCAATGTGAAAGAACAAAGAATCAGAAACATGTAATGTAAGCAAGCCCATTGCCTCGTCACATTTGTTTTGTTGAGAAAACTTCTCATATTCTTTGGTGAAATCTAGTTGTTCCTCCACCAAGGTAGACCACAATCCCCTAGACCAAACAAGCCTTTGCATCGTCACCTTCCATGTGTGATAATTGTGAGGAGTAAGAACCTCAAATCCTAATTTTCCCATGTATTCCAATACAAAATCTATCAAGAGGAAAATATATCTGATAAAACTATTGTGAAACCTCCAATATATGATATGCCAATGAAAATGAAACCTCCAATGCAAAATAACCTTTCCCAAATTGTAGTATGTCTAGGTTATCAAGCAAATGCCACAAATTGCAAAAACTCAATAGAGAATACATGGGGCTGAATCTAAAAAAAATTGATGGACAGAATGATAGAGCTCTGAATCGCCTTCATAATGCCACTAAAAACTCCAAAATCTGAAAAAATGGTGAAAATATATGAGCTCTGGAGTTCAAATGGAAGCACTAAATTCTAATAGATATTATTCATACCCGTAGAAAAATATGGAAAAATACTTTGCACGTCTAAAAAGTACATGGAATAAGCTTTCAAGTGATATCTTGTTTGCGAAAAATCTGATATCTTAGCAAAAATTTATGCTCCATAGAAAAAACTGCCCTATTGAGGGGTGCAAAAATCAAACACCTAGTGAAAAAAAATTGGCCCCTAGGCCCCAATATGACCTTAGGGCTAATAGATTACAAAAAATATTGCTTCACTAGCTGGGTGGTAGCAAAGCTGAGGTTAGGTGGCAACGAGGTAGCGTGGCCACCAATCACATTCCTCAAGTAAACAACGCTTGGTCACTTGATATGATCACGGCCAATGGGCAAAGGGATGGTGGTAAGCAACAAACTGTAGAATTTTTGGTGGTTGATGTTGGATGGAGAGTGACCAATGGAAGGCGGAAAACCAACAAATGATGGTCAAGGGAATAGAGTGGATGCAAGCCCTACAAATATTAATTTCCTAACAAAGACTACAAAATTTTCTAATTAAATCTTGCAAACATTAACAAAAGGTATTGTGTGGACCCTGACCTATGAATCCTATGAATTGTCTAAACTAGTGGTATAAAAAAGTTTTTGCTATTGTCGATTGGCAATCAAAAACTAATATATAATATCGATTGAAAAATATTCAAACCCGCATGCAAGCTGACAATAGTATTTAATATTGAAATAATATTTCTGGATTAAATTGTGTGTCAATTTTTTACATCAACATTTCAAATCATACTCCATGATCCATCATCAGGATGTAATGCGGATAGAGAGAAGAGTGAAAAAATGAAGTTGACTTGGGAAGATTAAGGGGGGAGGGAGGGATAAGATGAAGTAGACTTGGGCAGGTAAGGTCCTTCTATCCCTCCCTCCCCACTTAACCTTTTATCTTCCCAAGTTTTCTTCATTTTTTCACTCTTCTCTCTATCTGCATTGCATCATGATGATGGATCATGGAGTATGATCTAAAACATTGATATAAAAAATTGACACACAGTTTAATCCAGAAATCTTATTACAATACTATCATGGACTATGGAAACTTCATGCTTTCAAACAATATTTAACTCCACCAATATTTAATAAAATGTTAATTGACATTAAATAAATTTGACCACTAATTATAATAGCTTGCTGAAAAATATTGAATATTGAGCCCCAAAATTAAATATTTTGCCAAACTATGTATGCCCTCGAATATTTTTTTTTTTGCAAACTATTAAAAAAGCCCTTGAATTTTATTTTATTTTGATAAAACCTTCAAATGATGATAGGCCGACTAGGGGATTTCTTTTTCTACAATAGGGGGGATATTTTTTTTCTCCAACACTTGCACGATCTGTATTTTTCCCACAATATTGTTGCAAAAACCCTTTGATGGTGTCTGGATGACGAAGTCGAATATCGATGAATGGGTAGGTGATCTTGAGGTTTTCAAACCTTTTGAACACAATGGCAGGGTCAAATATAGCCCAATGTGCCTCAAATATCAATTGTCTCCTAGATGAGAATAACTAGCCCTTCAAGAAAACCCTTTAGCCTTTGATAATCTCCTCAGCTCAACTTCTCGATATGAGATGAATCTTATATGACCTAAGCTCTGATACCATGTTGGAAATATGAATCAAATACCCACTTGAAGCTACAGTCTTCAATGGATCACTAAGAAGAAAAACATCCACACAAACAAGAAAGTAGTGTACTATGAGAAAGAATAGAACTTGATCAAATCATGATCTATGAAAAATTGATCTAGAATGATTTACAAATGTACAAGGGTCTTCCTTATATAGGAAATGAGAGAGGTAGTTGGATAACCACCTTGGTTACAATCATTAAATTCCTAATGCATAATTATAAATACATGAGATAAATATTAAATTCCTAGATTACTACATGTCTATTAATGAGATATGGTCCCATTAAATACTAGTTTCTAGAATGCCACCTAGGAAACTAACTCCTAAGTAAACTTATTAATGATGTGAATAGGTCCAACTAATATCTAGTTAGGAAATAATCCCATTCACACCAAACAATAAATCTAAATTAGTTTAAGAGAATTTCAAATGAAAATAAAAGTGTTTGGAGGCAATGGGTATACTTGAATGTAAAGCCTACCAAAATATTATTCTATTACCACTAAAATAAAAGACAAGAAAAACACAAAATAAAGAAAAAAGGAAAAAGGAAAAAAAAATTCTAAGATAATTTTTCCACAGTTGTTCAAGATGATTTAATGAAACATAGTTTTGTATTCCTCACTTTTGTTTTTCTAAAATTATTAAACATAAAAATTTTACCAATCAAGGCCTTGATCTATTTTGTGTATTCTTAAACTCACAAACGCTTTTAGCTCTTAAATAAATCTCAAAAAATTGATACAAATAAAAAATGAATTAAAAACCATAGGGATTTATTAGGCTTGTGGCTAGTGCAACTATAAGATTATTTACCTAAATTATTATAATAAATATCAATGAGCACAAAGTTTAGGAAAAGGAAATCCTTGTTTCTTTGTAAATTAAAACAAATGTAGTTGATCCTTCAAATGTAGCATGCCAACTATAGACATCATATTCTCATCTACATCCAACCCTTCTTCATTATCATCAACTAGAACATGTCCTTTTCCCTATTCCTCCTACACCTACATGTTATACGATGATCCATACTTTAATACAAAATCACAAAACTCAAAATTAGGTGGAAATTCATGATCATATTTAATGTTACTACATGAGTCATATATTTCACTAAAATAAAAACTAAGTCATATATATCACTAAAATAAAAATTATCATTAGAACCTATACCTAGGTTAAAACATTGTAGATGTCTCCTAGTGGTGTGTATTCTCAAATTTAGCTACCTATGAGACATATTTTGTATATTATCAAAAGTTGAATCACAATCACCAAGTTAGACACCCTTATATAAATAAGAATCAATTCCTCTTTATTTTCATCATGCTACACAAAATAAAAATATTCAAAGAATCTCCTCACACCTAGACAAATGTGGCTCAACTTCCTTTTTAAAAAACCATCCATTAAATCATGGTTAGCAACTTTAATTAGCAATGAGAACACAATAATATTTTCCCAAACATCATTCTTATATTTAGAATCATACAAATATTTCTATATGGAACACAAATTGGACTGACATGAGGGATCAATTCAATGAGTTTCACTTCATGGGTATGTAAATAAATCAAATAAGAGATCATATTATAGGAACAGGCATATGGTTAAGTTGTGGGTTATAATTAATTAGATGGAAAATGTAAGGAATTGTCACAACATACACTAGTTGACTATTGTAAATGGGTTTGAAATCATTTAGAAATTTTCAAATGACCCTTATTATGGTATTCAATTTTATGTTATTATAAATAAAAATATATCTCATGTTAGATCCATAATGCTTAATGTGTTTATCCAAATTGATTGCCTCTTTTCAAGCAAGCAAGAGTAGTTACTTATTGAATTTTTTTCAAAAAAATTCTAGTTAAACGATTAAGATCTTTAAAATACAATTCTTGAATAACCATGGCATTCAAACACATGAGAAAATGAGAATATATATTCTATTTTTTGAATTAAAAAAAATAATTATAAGTGGGTTTCATTGGCTGACATTTTATGCTTGCATACTGATGAAATAACTACTTTGGTCCAATAATCTCTACAATTTTTTTAACGAGTTCATTCTCTAGCTCCACCATGCATAAATAGAATAAGGCACAAGGTGATGATACTACAATAATAATTACACTCTAGGGTAAATGGAAAATACTTGGAAGCAATATCCCCATGGGTAACATTTAATAATCCTATAAAGTTTTAATAAGCTCTAATCTACTCTTCTACAATAACTTTTATTACCAATATGAGTAATTTTAAGGAGGATCAATATTTTAAGGAATGTCATTAGCATTATTTGGAATATGAAGAGTAGAATTTCTTTAACAATTTAATTTCATGAAAACTAAAACATTTTAATAATAAAAAATAAATAGGAGATAGCCCTATTGGCCCACGTTTGTCATTGGGACAAAAGATCGATCTATCAACACCAAATACAAATGGTAGAGACATGGATCACATGAGAGTCAGTTAGTCCCTTGTCACAAATCTCGAGGGGAGAACTAACCATCTACCAACAATCTCCCCCTCAACATTACCCGAGCGGATTTGAACCCATGACCCAACACTCTGATACTAATTGTTGGCACATGTTTGTCATTGCATCAAAATATTGATCTATCAATGTTGGATACAAATGGTAGAGACATGGATCGAACAAGAGGCAGTTAGTCCCTTGTCATGAATCCTAAGGGGAGTGTTGACCATTTTCCAACAAGCCCTACTTCTTTCACTATATTTTTGGTGGGTCTAAAATCTTCATAATTTAGGTGAGTATAAAACTCTCTTGTAAATGATACAAGAATGGTGCAAGAGCACGCGGGTGGACAGGTGATCAACACCACCCAAAAATATTGCTAGTTTTATTTTCTTCAAATTTTGGTTTTCCTTTTCTTTTTCTTTGCAGTGCCTAAACCTCTTAAATATTTTTGGCTTTACTTTGGCACCCTTGAAGATGATGATGAGGCAAATATACTTTGAAGAAACATTGTATCTTGAAATTTGATATAAGATATTTTAATCAAATGCAATTAAAGCCAACATTCCATAATGTGATTAGTTTTGCTTGGGATATGAGTTTTTTTTCAATGTAGTTGCAATTGCATTGGTCAACTTGTATGAAAACATTGGGAAAGTTGAAACGACTAATGAGAAAGTTGATATTCTTGATAAACGGTCGAGATGCTTTATTGAAAGGCCAATAAAGCCAAGAAATCCAAGATAGAAATCAGCTAAGATAGGGAACCAAGAGGTATCAAATTGTTGTTTGAAAAAATGGAAAGTTAAATTGAATTAAAATTCAAACACATGAAGGGGTGAGATTAATAAGGCTGAGATATGATTTTAAAAGGCTAATAAAGCCTTTGGAAGATTAGTAACTTTCTATTTTTGAATGTGTAACAAACTTCTACCTTTTCAGCTCCAAGAAAAGGAACCAATCAAAAATTTTGAGGCAATTTTTTTAAGGAAGGTGCCAGAAAGTGAAGAGGGACCGATTGTGACAAGAGTATCAGTCAAGGAAAATAAATAGAGCATCGAATAAGAATCTAAAAAAAGGTGCACAGTTTGAAGAGGAATCTATGCGCAGTAAGCAGAGGTTGGTCGATGAGTGAAGAAGACCAGTCGAGAAGACCATAGAGACCCCAAGCCACAGTGATGCATAGTTGATGAAGGGTGTAGCAAATGGAAGAATAGAGTGCGCACCACTTGATTGGTAAATGATACAGAGATGAGATGAGTAAGGGTGCAAAAAACTAAAGGGAGTGCATAGGTATAAGGTGTTAGTTAGAAGGGAAAATGATTGAACATAAATATGGGTTGATAGATTGAAGGGTATTAGTCAAGTAAATACCATGGCATTTTGATAGGGAGGCCATCTATGATGGTAGGAAGAATGTGTATAGCATCTGGAAAGATGGGTAGAATTATATGTTGAATTCTCTAAAAGACAAGGAAAAACAACTAAAATAATTCATCCTTATATTGTTTGTTGCAATGTGGAGAAGCAATGAGTAGAGGAAGAGGAATGAAGTGAGTGCAGTGATTTGTAGCCATTTAGAGGGTATATTTTAAAAGGAAAAGGTAGATTAAGTTATGATTTATTGTAGTAGCGCAATAAAGGAATAAAGAGTAGCATCCCAAAAGAATATGGAGGGCATAGACATGGACCGGTGACAAGATGTTGTTAAGAGAAACTAGATAATGTCATTGGAGGTAGCTTGAATATTGAGGATGAGTTGAAGTGTAGAAGAGGGAAAGCTCCTCCAAATAAGGAGCAACTATGGATCAAAAATAAACATGGGATTACTGCCCCATGCACCTTTCAATGTTCCTAAGTTTCTCAACTCAAGGAACATTTCACTTACCTAGTGTGTCTAGTGTAGAAGCATGTGAGCAGACAGAAAATCAACACCACCCAAAAATATTGTTGCTTTGATTTTGGTTTTATTTTTCTTTGGAGTGCCTAAACCTCTTAAATATTTTTTACTTTACTATAACACTCTTGATGACGATGATGAGGAAGATATACTTTGAAGAAACATTGTCTCTTGAAATGTGATAAAAGATCTTTTAATCAACATTCCATAATGTGATTTGTTTTTCTTGGGATAGAAGTTTTGTTTCGATGTATTTGTAAAATTGCATTGGTCAACTTGTATACAAACATTGGGCAGGCTAAAATGACTAATGATACATTGATACTCTTGATGAAAGGCTAACATGCTTTATTGAAAGGTTGATAAAGCCAAGAAATTGAAGATAGAAATCGGCCAAGACAAGAAACCATGAGGTATCAAATTGTTGTTTGAAAAAATGGAAAGTTGAATCAAATTAAAATTCAAACACATGAAGGGGTGAGATTAATAAGGATGAGATATGATTTGAAAAGGCCCATAAAGCCTTGGGAAGATCAGTAACTTTCTAGTTTTGAATGTTTAGAAAACTTGTGCCTTTTCAACTTCAAGAAAAGGAACCAATCAAAACTTTTGAGGTAGTTTTTTTAAGGAAGGTGCCAGAAAGTGAAGAGGGACCGATTGTGAGAAGAGTATCGGCCAAGGAAAAGAAATAGATCACTAAACAAGAGTCTAAAAAAGGGAAACAATTTGAAGAGGAATCTATGCACAGTAAGAAGAGGTCAGTTGATGAGTGAAGAAGACCAGTCAAGAAGACCATAGAGACCCCGAGCCAGAGTGATGCACAGTTGATGGAGGGCACAAAAAATGGAAGAATGGAGTGCGCACCAGTTGAGTGGTAAATGATGTAGAGATGAGATGAGTAAGGGTGCAAAAAATTAAAGGGAGTGCACAAGTATAAGGCGTCAATTAGAAGGGAAAATGATTGAACAAAAATATGGGTTGATAGACTAAAGGGTATTGATCAAGTAAAGACCTTGAGGTTATTGAATAGAGAAGTGAATAGATGCACAACATAGGAAAGAAGTTTTTGATCACAATTAGATTGTAATTGGTTTGTAAAAATTTTATAGTAGACCTTAATATTTTTAATGAACAAATTTGAAATCAAATAAAACTTCAATTTGTTGTATTTCTATTGTTGAAAATTCAGTGAGTAATAGGCAAGACACATGGCTCTTGCATCAAAAAACCTTCAATATTTATGATACCTATGTATAGATACTAATAGGATAATTTTGGACAAATATTCATAGGTTGTTGGAATTAAATTTATGAATGAAAAAAGTAATTTTATGAATCAATAAAATTATCAAGTAATGTTTAGCTTAAAAATACAGTTTCCCAAGATTGATTGTATTAAAAATCTAGATACAATCCTACAAAAAAAAATTAATAAAACTACAAACTAAACCTATTCTAAACAATAATAAAACAAGGGGCATAAAGGAGATCACTAGAGAAGTGAATCCAAAACATAATAATCAGCCAATGATGCAATATGACTAGTGCAATCATATGATAAAATAAGAAAAGATAAATCTAGTATTCATTAGGTCACAAGTGTCCACATAGCTGAAATGGAAAAAATAAAATGAAGGCACAATAGATAGGAAATTTATAAAATAAACCCACACTAATCGTTTGAATGTAAAATTAATTTATACACAAGAAGATGGATTTTTTTATCTTAGTCACAAGTATGTTCTTATATTCCACAATTAACTATACCAAACCTTATTTAAATATTTTATAATGATAATGAGCCTATTATATATAGATTAATATTTTTGTAAAATATAGTAAGTTTTGTTACTACGTTTCAAGACTTAGTAAACTATAACCAATGTCTAAAGGACAAAGAATTGAACCAACTTGATTTCTAAAAATATTAAATCAATGCTCCACTTATCAATGTGACCACACTTAATTATATCTTCACTTAACACAAGGTATTTTCCTTTAGATTTACTTCCACTACATCAATAGAAAAGGGTTATCTTCTCTTCTATCAATAGGAAATTGTCTTGAATATTATCTCATTGTAAAATAGGGAAACATCTTATACAACTATACATCTAGAATCTCTAGTACAAAATTATTCTATAGGTGCAACTTAAATTCTAGAAAGGGGATCATATACTATGAAATCATGTTTCTCTTGGGTTTAGCAACAAGGATAGACTTTTTAATACATCACTTACTCTTATTACTTGTATTACAACTAGAAGCTAGGACATTTGAATTATATCTACAGTTATAGGCACCCACCATGTTACAATAGTGTTTTATAAGTATGTGTCACAAGGCCTTCACAAAGGAGTAAATGCCTCAATTGAATCAAACTAAGTTTTAACCTTTAGTTGTAAATTTGCATATAAAAAGGGTGGTACCAAAATTAGAGTAAATAGTTCAAATGCATTCATTTTTTCTTTCCACATCATTAAATTAATCCAATATGCATAGTAGGTAAAAGAAACAAATAAACTCTCTTTCATTTGGTTAAAGAGACAAAATGTCCATTTCAAACATTTTATTCTACATTCTTGAGAATTCCCATTTTACTTTATTTTTATACTTATATGCATGTATGCTCATCATGTAGACTTAGGTTAACATTTCAATGACTTCAAATTATAGTAAAGCTCATAATTTTGACTAGGTTAATAATTTATACACAACAATTCACAAGAAAATTTATTGTATTATAAGGCATAGGGCATTTTTTCTTTAAAACAAATCATATATTAATCTTATCCTTGGGATGGGCCATTCAATTCATCTAGGCCTTGAGCCACATGGTAGCACTATAAGATGACACAATAGTGCATAGTTGAACAAGGTTGCAGGTTTTTCTTCATTAATAATTAATCATCAATAGGGATCAGCAATGTATAATATCTAAGCTAAATTTAAATGGTGTTAGAGTATTAAAATGTGGAGGAAGTTATAGGGAAATTAACTTAGTTGATGGGACAAGGGAATTTATATTTTGATACACATACTTTACTTTATTTCTTTATCGTAAAAAAGCATACTAAATGGTCTTACTTTGATCCTCATGATAATGTACACATGACACCATTTAATTTGACCCTTTATCCTATGGGTCCACCCTTCATTTAATTCTCCTAATAGTCAACTAATAGAATTTAGACACCCAAACTTCCCCATAATATTAAATTAATCCCTTTAGTCTATCCCATGTAAACCTTCACAATGATCAATGATGCCTATAGCTTTACTTCAAAATCCTTGTCATTCAAACAATAAGAGAGCAGAAAAATTGTTGAGTAGTATCTTAATCAATGGTTTAATGATCACTGAATGTTGATATGTAAGCCCTAAATGCTTTGTGGTATTTAAAGTTCTTGAGTGCTAAATATAATTGTATGGACCCACCACTTTCATCATCAATGCACACAAGTCACAATTTGATATGTTCTTTTGCATAGTGATTCCACACAAGAATATATGCCAATATCTTGGGCCAATGAGATAGTGACAGCTCCAACCTAATGGATTTAATAGTTTAAAGTTGAACTTGATCATTAAAATACTAAAAGATCTAATAATTCAAGAAAAGTATAACAAGATCCTTAGCTAGGGGCTCAACAAGCTAAACCAAATTTGCACATTGTCTCCTTTTGTTGATTAAGCATGCACAACACATGGCCCTCAAGGTATTAATAAAGCATAGAATATGGACAAAATGCAACATCTATAGAACATTATTTGTTTCAATTGTCCATAATTTTGAAGAACACAAATGGAGCAAGATCTATGGCTTGGTGGAAAGAAATATTGAATAGTTAGGGTTCCAAAAGTAAAATGAAAGTTGTCAATATCTACATTCTATTATTTGATCTATGTATTAATATATTTAACTCACTTTTAAACGAGTAAGACAACAAGCTAATATACATTGATTGACCAAGGTTATCATCACAAGATCATAAATCGGTTGTTGATTATCTTAATTAAAAAAATGAAAAGCTCATAACTTATTATAACTAGTCAATCATGTAGATATCAATAAACAAGGTTTAAATGAAGGGTAAATTACCCACTGCAATTTTTATCTATTTCAGTTTTGTGGTGGCATTCACTTAAAAGCAAAACGTGTAATCAAATATGGGATTTAAACATTATAATGAGTAAACTTTAAACATAGAGAATAACCTACAAAGCATAAAACTGAGTAAAGGGGACCGCCAAAGACTATGAAATGCAATCGACTACTAAAGAGACCCGTTAGGCAACGAATATTTTGAAATTGATTAGGAGAGGGCCCAATGGTCGTGCACCCTAACTTCAGCTTCTAATTATCCTATGTCAAAATTTCAAATCACTCCCAATTTTGCAGCAGCTTACTTGGCAAGTTCTCTACTTATAACTAAGGTTTCAGGGCCACATCATCAAATATGATGCCACATCAGCATGCGTTTTTGTCAAGGTGTCCAAAAAGGCCCCAAAAAATAGTGAGACCAATTCTCATGCATTACATCATGAGTAGTTGAGCGCTGATGTGGTATCACATGATTGGTTGCTTTTAGATCAAAAGCATACATTTTGTTTAATTATGGGTAGTCAAATCACAACTATTGAACATTATATAAACGATTATTGGATATTATATTTACGATTGGGCGCGAATATTAGACCCCGACAACTATTGGGCCCTCTCTCTATAAACGTTGCTATAAACACCTAAAAAAGGGCTACAAGTAAACACTCCTATGACCAAAATTAAGAATGGCAAACCACGGCTAACTTCTAGGATACGCAAAACCAACGAGATCGCCGTAATCTAACATCAGGCATCTAATTCAGTGGTTCTGAATCAAATCCGGATTTAGACGTGTTGAGGCATCAACAGTCTGCATCGGTATATCATGGAGACTTCGGAGCAAAGAGAGGATGTTGGGGAAAGGAGGAGAATTATCATCGCTGGTAAAGGCCCACTGAGATTAATTAGAGCGAGCATCCAACGAGATTCTAGCTGGGTCCGGGACACGGTCCACTTCCTTTTGAGGGATCAGGTTCAATATAGACCGCCTTTCGGTTCCCTTTAGAATAGGAAAGTAAGAAAGGAACCGAAGAAGCAACCACTGGAATAGAAGAAGTTGATGGCTGTTCAGGGATTCTGCCCGTGCTGTGGTTGACATTACCAGCTCGTACACGATGCTTAGAAGAGAGAACAACCGGCCTGAGAGAAGGAGAAGCGTCAATACCAATTATGTATAGTTTGCTATTCATCGCAGCATGCAGATCATCGGATAAGGTCAGAAAGTCACCCGATAAAATCAAAGCATCATGCACCACTATAAGCACGAGAAAATGGTGCCATGATAATTGAGAGATTGAGGATGCGTGGTAATAAAAAATTAAGCTGAAGCAAGCCGTGAATTCCAGAGTGCTTTTATAAACAGGCTTGTGAAGCAATAAGCAAGAGATCATCTGGCGTCATGTAAACAATTGATAGCAGACAGCTCAGACGAACACCAATTAAAAAACCGTATGAAGCTTCTGTAATGAAATTCCAACGAAAATAATAATATTCAAAACAGAAAGGGGAATCTGCCCAGAGGGAGAGGATGTACGAAGGCATCTCGAACACCAAGAAGAACACCTAAAAGAACACCTATCCAACTCCAGAAGGTGCCAAACAGAATTTCTCGTAAACTCAAGCTGTCTTCCAGTGAACTTTGGAAACACAGAAAACAACGGAGTTAAAACTCCCATGGAAAGGCGCCTAGAAACCCAAGAAAAGCACATGAAACGCCACAAAAATTAAACGACCAAAAAATGCAACAAGCTGACAGAGAAAATTAGGTTAAAAAGAGGGAAGCATCCTCACTTTCCTTATCCCCTTCAGTGATTTTTCCGAAAGCACCTAAATTTTCATTTGTCATATACTACTGCCTTTAAGCATTAAGGATTAGAAACCTTCGTTGAGGCTAGAGTCGCCAACCAATCAACTAACGGATGTCTTTCTCTTTTGTTAAACCAATCAACTAACGGATTTCTTTCTCATTTGTCTGAACAACGTGGACATTGCCCGTCCTTCCAAAATGAAGCCTCTTAGTCCATCTATAATGATGCTAGAGTATGCATTCACAATCAGATTATTGTTAAAATTCTAATGCATTTTTATAATGATCTTTAACAAGAGTACACATTTTTATAATGGTCTTTAATAAGATTTTTTCTCTTTTAACAGATTTGGGGTATTTTAAAAGTGCTATAAAAATTTAATTTAATGCATCTTAAAATAGAAAAAATTTAATTATTTGCTTCTCTTTTCTTTTTAGAAATAATATCATAAAAATACTCTACGAGTTTCTAAGAATAGCTATTTCCATAGGGTTAGCTACTTTATCTATGACATTTTTTTGGAGAGTATAACTCTAAGAGAAAATCATAACCACCTTCTCCCATATTTACTTTGTAATCCTTGTCTTATCATTGAAGATAATACTATTTTTTTGTAATGATATTTTCTATCCAATGCACCTAGGAGTTAACTACAATATGTCCTACAAAATGGCTAGTTTAATTAGGCGTGCCATGATCTAGAATTATTTAGGAAGGATCTTCTCAAAAACAAATTCAAATTGAAGTTAACTAAGAAATAATTTGAGATATCTCTAGAAAGCTCACATTATAGAATAAGGTGATCATTGTTGTCCTTCTTGACTAGGCATGGGTGGCATCTACAAGGACTAGAAAAACATTTTTTCCTTAAGATGTTCCCAATTAAGAATCTTAGAACAAACAAACCAAAAGAATAATTTGACCTTGAGCCAAGCATTAAAATTTAGGATTGTAACCCAAGACAAAGTAGACCAAATATCCATTCTAAAATCCTCCAACTTACCATATCCTACCAAAATAGAGTAGATAGCACTCCCACTACAAAACCAACTAAAAAATCTCATCATTACTCCACACTTATCTAAATCTAAGTAGCAAGGAAAAAGAGCTAGTAAAAACATCACTCATAATATTTGAGGTCTCCCCAAGAGATTACTAGCACCTCTAGCTCCTATAAATATGTGTTAGTTTATGTTTGTATAACATTTATATTTTTCTACTTTTTTATACAAATGGTATAAACACATATACTAAAATGAATCAATGGACACTAAATCATAATGGAATCAATATCTAAGATGAATCAAGTAATACACTAGAATAACACCTAAGCATGAAAAAAAACACAACCCTAAAGCTCAAATTTATATTTGAACTTTAGATATTGAAGGTTCCTTATTCTTATTTTTATTCTCTTTTAAATATTTCTTATTAATATCCTTAGGTGTATATATAAACCCTTTATGTCCTTTGTTTGCTTAAAACTCAACTATGTAACATCATGCTCATAATTTTCAGGTCCTTTACCTTTGTGACCAACATTTTGTATTATTTTATATCAATTACCATAGAGTTATTCAAGTGCTAGATGAGAATAAGAATATTTAGTAGATGTACTACACTTGGAATCAATATCACATGCAAGACAGTTTGGAGTCATTTCTATCATTATTTTTCTTAGGTAGTAAATGTTCATATATAGATAGATTTATATAAAGTGGAGGATACCTTGTACCCTTCAACACAACTCAATTCCCATCTAAACATATATATCCTAAGTAATAGAAGTACAACTTTGGAATTTTATTTGTATTTTTATAACTTTCTTCTTTTGATATTGTGTTTATTATTATTAATCATTACAGACAATTTTATAGGTTAGGTACCACCATTTCATATCAATGGTTAAATTATAAATGAATATAATAATCATGACTATTTAATATTTCTTATCAAACATGAAAATTACATCCATAATTTATAATTTCTTATCATAGTAGGCATTTTAAAGCTAAAAGATATCTAATTCAATCAATCTCTCACTAGCATTTATAAAATACAACTTCAATTTTCTAGGAACCTTACCAAACCAAATATATAATTTTTAACATTCAAATCCATTGTGCCATGATTTAGAATATTTAAGTGGTTTTGACAA
>VDFB02049316.1:0-24889 GCA_007258455.2 Sequoia sempervirens | reverse complement strand
CATATTTCAAAAGTAAAAATGTCATATCACAAGAAAAATATATCAAATAATATTCTACAATGGATAGGGACTAGGCCTTTGTGAACAAGGCATTTTTGAACATGTACTAGTGTATGCAAATCATGGATATAAATGCATTATAGAGACACCTTCTAACAATTAATCTAATGATTTTAATGATACTTAGGTTATCACCAAGACAACTTTATCTAATGCAAGCATTGAAATAGAGGTCATTCATAGCCCCCTTTAATAATTTGATTGCCACTAATTATTTCCCTATCACCTCCATCCATACCATCAAATTTCTTCTCCAAAATCCTAAACCCATTGATTGGGACCAAAATATCATACATAATATAGAGAAAAGAATATACATGAATAAAATAATCAAAATCAAACAACAAATAAAAATAGGTACAAAATTCAAATCAAGAAAAAAAAAATTATATAAAAGATGACACAAATCAAATTATTAAGAGGAAAGAAAAAAAGTGATATGGATCACAAAGCAAATGCAAGTGATTAATCTTTACTCAAAGTAAAATGTCAAAAGGAAGAAATCAATTAAAATCCACACATTGCATACATTAGGTGTGCACCACCTTCACAATATTATCAATTGTGACAAAATGCAAAGCTTCACAATGTAATAAGATTGTTGGTACTCATCCTAATAATAATCCCAAATTCAAATCTACAATTACCAATTCAACTCCACCTTCCAATCCCAATATTTCCCATCCCAACACAAATATTAAAATTTCAAATCCAAACACACTAATCCAAAATCCAAATCCAAATTCTCAAATATGAAATTTGAATCCAAACACCCTCACCCTAAATCGAAGAACCCAAAACCATAATTTTTTTGTATCCTATTAGTGATTATTTACCATAAGGGTTACGATATAACCCTATCGATATGTTCACATTCAAGGATAAGGCCATCCTAGCTATCAAATAACATCATCAAACTTGTAGATTATGCATCAATGACATGATCCTAGCAAAACACTTATGCAAGATAGGATACTATTGGCACATCACAAAGGGGAACCCAAGTTATCTCCATCAAATAGACATGAACCTAACACCTAAAGCAAAAAAAAATAATCCAAAAATCTAAAAAATTATAAATATTATAAGAAAATAAAAAAATCAAAGAGAAAACATTCATCCAATGGTGAAAACCATTTTTATGTTGCCTTAGTATTCTGATGAAAAACCATTTGTATGCATCATATGTAAATCAATTATCTACATGTACCTTGTGCTTGGGGGTGATCTCTATTTCATCATATATATCCCTTTCATAATATCATCCCATCATACATGTCCATCATATCTACATTACCATTTAATCACACCCAATCCATCCTCCCTTCTCACTTTTGGCCCTAAAAATGACATGGATTTTTTTTTAAAACATTCTTTGGACACTTCTTGATAATATCCAATAATTCATTACAAATATTATTGCATCTATTTCTCAATAAAAATTACAACACATAATCATAATTTAAATACATCAATTGGGGGTATATTATTTGTATGTGATGTAGTCCTTAGAGAACACCCTTTGAATCACTCTGTCAATTCAACCCCCTTCTACCCCATCCCAACTCCCAATCCCTCAACAATTCCATACAAACCACCTTCATATGTGTCTCTAGACTTGGTTTTCCCTTGACATTGGTTACACCATAAATTGAAAAACTCAAGAAAAATCCTACCCAAAAGTAATCCAAATATGAAGCATGATCCCAAAAATAATTCATCCATGTGCAAGCACTCCAAAGCCCTAGTATGATCTAGCATAACCATCATAGTGATGTCATCCACACACAATAGAAATTTAGAAAAATAAAAACAAGTCTCACCAAGCATATTGTACCCATCCAAAATCATCCATAGGATTTTTTTTCCTTGTTTTACTACAAGCCTTTAAAGGAAGTATTCCATTTTTATCGAGAAATTTTATTCCTAATCATCACATTTTTCTTAGGACATATCATTTCCAAATCAACCATGGTATTACCATAATCATAAAATCAATTTGTAGTTTATATTTTGATGCTTGGGGAAAAATACAATGCCACCCTTGACCTATTCCTTATACCCCTTGATTCTCAAACCTTTCCCAATCCATCCCCCCATCACTATCCCTATATCCCATCACATCCCCCACAAACCCCCTTGGCTTCAATATTTTTTCTATGTATGTTCGATTGTGTGCATATGATATTTGTTTCCTATAGTTCTACTACTCTATAGGATGCACTATCTCAGTCACCATCATTTCCCATATCATGGAATTCCTTTAAAACATGTATATTGGGATATTTCACTATCTACAACATGTTTGTTTTACATCAACCCTTCATGCACTGGGCACATTTTCATCATGATAAATTATATCACGATGCATAAGGCTAGTGCTACAACAAGTACAAGGTTTCTCTTTGAACATATATTATATTTACATGTACTTGTCACAAACATCATTTCATCACCATATTCTTTCTATTCAATCACATTCATCTATTTCTATTCTACGAAATTTACATTTTCTATTATATCAAATTTATTGTATTCTATTATTGTTAATTTAACATTCATAATATATCCATGAGTCATGTGCCTTTATTAAAGTGCTAAATGCAACTCATCCACTAGCCCCTATCAAACATGCATCCAAATCTAAGCTCCTCCATAATGTATTGTTCCTCTTATCTATCATATACTCCATTACATCATTTATATCATATCCTTGCTAGTAGACCATCTCCCCTACCATTGATATCCATAGGATATTCCATAAATCCTCCAAAATTGTATATCCCCTATTGTAAGATGAAATTTAGTAGTCTCAAAGTGTCATTCATCTTTAAGGTTTGTTAGCATCACTCTATTTGCACATACCTTGGCATCATTCCTACATCATATAAACCAATTACTACTAGAAACTTCCACTCTACCTCCCAAAATCTGTAAAAAAATTATAGTGATACTAAGTACCTCTCTTGCTCCACTAACATAGGGAAACCCTCGTACACCAAACCAAAATCTCACTAGCTTCTCTATTTTTTCTTCTATGCCAACACCAACCTTGGTAGAACTAGCCCCCATCTTTTCCTTTTATCCTCATTCTCCTATACAAATTCCATATCTATGTGGCACCTACATAAATTCATCCCCTACCCTTTCACAACCATGCATGCCTATGTGGTTTCTACACAAGAATATACCCTACCCCTACATAAACACCATGATTGTATAGGTATATCCCCTACCCATGTGTGTGTGGGACCTACATAGGTATATACACATGTCCCTGCAAAAGTGTCATGCATGCATGGCACTTGTGTAGCCCTATCCCATACTAATACATAAGCATCATTCCTTTATCATGTACCTGCATAAGCATATTACCCCACCCTAGGTGCACAAACACCACACCTATGTGGTGCTTGCACAACATCCATACCACATTTCTTATACAAACACAATGCAAGTGTTAGGAAAAGTACCCACATAACCCTTACAAATTTAAATCAAATATTCATGATTATTAAGTATTGAAAGTATTTCCACATTAACTCTTTGATGAGATTAACAAATTGATCCAATCAATAAGAATTTTAATAATATTTTGACATATAAAAAACATTTATAAGAGAGAGAGAGAGAGAGAGAGAAGATAAATCAACCATAAGAAAGAGAATGACACAAATTTATCCTAGGAAAAACCCAGACTCCAATGAATTGAACCAATGTATTACAAAACGACAATAAACTTGTTAAATATCAAGCTATTTCCTCCATGGAGATCAACATAATCTTCATTTAGTATAAATCCAATAACATAACTCTACAAAAACTCATCTCTTGTGTCTCCATCTCAAGTCCTCAATATATAGACTTTTGGTGGCCCAAAAAACCACCATAAGGCAAATTACCATGGGGCCAAAAAAGTCCCAAATACCATGGTAAAATTCCATATGACCCACACTCCATTATTTTTCATTTACCACTTTAGAAAGATCCTCAATGATGTTTCATAACATACATCATAATTGGGTCAAGATTCCTAATCCACTTTGTAATTGTTAGTATTTTTGTGACCTCAAGCCTAAATAGCCTTTAAATTAGGAGTTTTTGGTGTTTTGAGGTCTTATGTCAAGTATAAGGACTTAGAAAGGTTTGAAATATCTTCAAGGTTTAAAGTTAACGAAGCGTCTTTTGTTCATATTATGAGGCTATTATTTTTTGTCTTTCACCTTGAAAGGAGTTATTTTTTTTCAAAGCCTCATTGTCTCCAAAACACGTGCATTTTTATAAAGGGAATCCTTTGTAATGAAAATTTTGAGTTTTCTTGACTAGGTCGACTTGTTTAGGGTTTTGGTTGTGTTAGTTCACCCTAAGAGTTTTTGTAGGCAACTATGATGGGCAACACAATTGTGAGACTGCATAGAGGGCTATAAACTCGTGAATATGGTTGAAGGAGTCCTGAAAGTCTTGATTTATTTCCCATACAAAATCATGCACATGGAAAATAAAGAGTTCCAAGTCTTTAAATTGTTTTCACCTTTGTTTCTTCTCTTAGCATGGCACTGTTGCAAAACAATTTGATGTGAAAGTGTATTTGTATGGAAGGAAAAAGTGTTATAGCAGTTTCAAGGTGTTTGAATGTCATTTTATTCTTTCCATGTAAGAACATGCAGGGGTATGCACAAAGAATCCAATGGAGGTGGCATGTTTGCATCCCTTGAAACCCTCATTTATAGTCACAAGGGAATTGCATGAACAATATTGTTGTCATGATGATCCCACCTTGAGTTTTTTTTAAAGACATTTGAGAAATTTTTCATGAGTTATGTGAAGTGAAAGGTAGGTTAGAATGCTTTAGATAGTAAAAAAAGAGTTGAATCTCAGGTTGAAACCCTCATTAGGAGAAGTTACTATACTGCACTAATTTGCTCTTCGTGGAATCTACATTGAAGTAGTTAAAACCCCTCTTTATCATGGAAACTCAGTCATACACCCTTGATGAAAAGCAAACAGATCTTAGATTGTCATGCTCAAAGTTAATTACAATAAGGGTTTGTCTTGTTAGTGAGGGTTTGTATTATTGACATTTTCACACATTTTCAAATGGGGATATTCTTAAAATGTTGTTAAAACTTGTGATAAGCAATATCAAAACCATCTCGAATGCCTTGTTAAATTCATGGATGAAGGCCTTCATAGGTTTTGTTTTAACAGAAGATAAGGATGGTATATTGTCTTTTAGGGGGTGTTTTATTGTCATAGATTTCCTGTCAAGATAGGTAAAGCCCTTCTCAATAAGTCAATACCATAGAAATAATGATAAATCTTGATATCACCTATGCATGATAGAAAGGATAGTTATTATCTTTGTCAAAATTTGAAGTAACTTATCGCTAATATGTGGTAGATATTGAGGTTAAGATCTTACAAATATGATTATATGGATGTTAGTAGATTGTAGGCCAAAGGAAAGTAATACATTGGGTTGTCTAGACAGGAATATGACAAAATAATTCATAAAAGGTTACAGTGAAGAAGATGCCCACCTTGAAGAACCCCATTTGGAAGAGATTTGCCTCATAAGAAGCTCCAATAGAAAATGATACAATCAATAGGAGTTAGACATGAAGGAGTGCATGGTAAGGCACAAGGCACCAAGGATAAGTCTTTTTGACAAATTAAGGCAATACATGCATGGAAAGTCATAGAGAAAATAGTTTATGACAAAGATATTCATGATAGTATGACAAATCCAACACAAAACTTTAGGAAAATGAGATATGGACAATGAATAGAAAGGTAATCTAAGCACATGTATGGGTTAAGTAGTAGAGGACATAGATGACACTAAAAACCTCATGAAGATACAACATTATAAGAAAGAGCATCAAAGAGAAATGGACAATCAAGATTGAGATTCATGACAATAGTGATCAAAAGGATGGAGAAGGCTTTCTAGTATGAACACAAGGTTCCCTGCATAGTGGCAAGATAACATTACATAGAAGAAAAATAGACTTAAAAATCAATTAGATTATAATATATATTTAAAAAGAAAATAATGACTTTTCTATTAAATAAAAATCAATTAGATTATAATATATATTTATTTTTTTATCATTGACAAAGTAAAATAAAATTGTATATTAATTTTGTTTTATATTTATTGTATATTTAATTATGTCAACTCTATTTTTAATTCACAATTTGAACTTTTTAAAAGTATATCAATTATATTTTAATTTTTGTGTACTCAATCAATATACAATAATATTAACCCCTATTAATATTTATGTTATTTTATTAGTACATGTCCTTAGACAACATTATTGCAATTAATTAGTTATTAATAAATGTGTTTTATAAACCCCTAGATTAATATTATCATTGACAAAGTAAAATAAAATTATATATTAATTTTGTTTTATACTTATTGTATATTTAATTATGTCAACTCTATTTTTAATTCACGATTTAAACTTTTTAAAAATATATCAATTATACTTTAATTTTTGTGTACTCAATCAATATACAATACTATTAATCCCTATTAATATTTATGTTATTTTATTAGTGTCTTGTCCTTAGACAACATTATTGGAATTAATTAGTTATTAATAAACGTGTTTTATAAACCCCTATTAATATTTATGTTATTTTATTAATACTTGTCCTTAGACAATATTATTACAATCAATTAGTTATTAGTAAATATTTTATAAACCCTAGTTGTCCTTGGACAATATTATTACAATTAATTAGTTATTAATAAATGTGTTTTATAGCAAATTATAAGTCATTACTTTTTCCTACTCAAGAAATATTTATCTTTTCTAAAGTAGAGATGCAAGATTTTTTTAAGCATTTAGTTGGGAAAGTTATGTAAATAGATCATTTTCTTATATAAATACATACATTTTATATTTATGTATGTAATTTTTTATTATTTATTTATCAAAATATAGTAAATTTGGTATTTTTTACTAATTTTATATTAATATATTGTAAAATTTTAATGTTTTTATATTTAAAAAAAAATGTCTATTTTAAATAGTTCTTTTTTGTTTTTTTGATAAGTAAAATTATATTGATATAAAAAAGAAATAGTGATACAAGTTCAATCTCGGAGGCCAACCAACAGAACATCAAAACATCCCCATTACACTACTACCCCGAGAATGTTAGAAGACCACGCAGGGTTGAAACCATACAACCTTCCACCTGACCATCATTTACAAAGACAAAATTTTATGACAAACAAACAGATACTAGTGACTAACCAAAGCTCAAACCCTACCCACCACTCAGAACCATTTACCACACATTTTGTTGTGCGAACACGCAAAATTCATGTTTCCAAGTCGAGTCGCCAACCGGAACCAGGCATAATTTCTTCTTGAGATAATTGGCCCTGGCCTTGACAACCGCCAATCACCGATGCTCCACCAACTCCAAACCAATGACGCCCAGGAGAAAGGGAATGAACTTAACCAACACCTCAGGGTCATCCAAAAGACCAAGGTTGCAAGGACAGGGGATGCCCTTGCCCAATGAGGCAACAACCAAGGTTCTATCCAAACCAACCAACATATCCTTCCCAAGACAATTGATCCACCGTGACACCAACTCAACAAACTACCCCTCCAAATTGCCAAATGACCACTCCATACAATCATTTGAAGGGTGGAGTGGCGCCCACCCTTCCGCCCACTCTTTTTTGTTTTTTAATTTATAATATGGTGCTTATAATATTTTGATGTATTGTGATGTTTTAATGGTGATTTAAAAAAAAATCTTTTAATGTATTTACATTAGTGAATAAAAATGTTAATAATATAATCCTAAAATAATAACAATAAAAAAATTAGGTTCAAGATTAAGTTTATTATCATAATTAATTAAGATCGACGTTATAATTAGTTATAATATATTTAATAATTATAAAGAATAAATTCAAATTCAACTATATTATTCCATAATTCTCTTACAATCCAAAATACTTCAACTAAATGACACTTGTTTTAAAACATAATTAATATTTTTTTATATATTTTTAAAATATATTTAATAATTATAAAAAACCAATTGAAATTCAACTATAGTACTCAATAATTCTCTTACATACAAAATGCATCCATACAAAATACAAAATACTTCCCTAAATGACACTAGTTTTAAAACATAATTAATAATTTTTTATATATTTTCAAATACTTAATTATTATAATATTTATGTATGGATAGATTGTTTTTTCAAATATGTCAATTCACGTGCCTTTTAAATTAAGTTAAAGACAATGAGTTGTAAAGTGTGGTCAAGGTATTTTGTGCCCCACCTACTAAACTTTTCCCTTGGACAAATAGAAAGTTTGTCCTTTAAAATAAAGACATCTATTTTATATTGGATTTTTTATTAAAATAGAATAGACATCTTTTACATAGATTTTTTTCAAGATAATTATGCTAATTTTATTTAGAATTGTTTAGAGTTATTTCAAATTATTTACTAATTCACACAGTTATTTTTATTGGAAGAACTATTTCATATGTAATTTGATATATAAAATAGTAAATATTTGTGTGTTTACTAAATACTAATGTAATAGAATTGATATTTATTGATATATTTTTGTAAAGTATATATGTATAAATGTTGCAATTAAAAATAATTTTAAAAACAACTATCACTTAAAATTTTATTTAATGAATATAAATAATTTAATTATAAGTTAATATTCAATCATTAAATAATACATAGTCACACTTTAAGTAGCGTACAAGTTTATTTTTAGGAATGTAATTCTTTAATCCCACATATGTCAAAGAGATTGAATGTATCTGGTTAAGTTTGGTTTGTCTTATTTAGATTTTCACATTTAAGCAAGGCCCTCATACTTTATAGTGTCACATTCATCATATTTTGTAAGTAATGGGAGATCAATAATTATTTATTTTAATTTTACCTAATTTTTTTCAAACTGTTTACTTTATATTTTATTAAAGAGCTATTTTATTTATGGATAATAATCTAATAAATCATAATAAATAAATAAAAATAAATCTACTTTCATTTTTATTTCACAAGTTATTTTATTCTTCTATATCATTTTTTAATATTGATCAAAATGAAAATACTTATATTTACATTTTTCTTGAGACTTTTTTAAATATATGTTAGATGTGTTTGAGTTTTTATTATCTTTATATGTTAGTTGTGTTATAACTTTTATTATTTTTATATGTTCACAATTTAATATTTTTTGTTTTTGATTAACTTAAAATAGGTTTTGAAGGGACTAGAAACCCAGAACAAAAAAGGAAGTGGCAGTAAAGATAAGACAATTGACTGCCCACCCACAAAAAACACCAGCTGATTACCAGACCATCAACCAACCATCTGAAATAACATCATCCAAAAAACAAAAAACATAAAGACAAGCCAAACGACCCTTAAAGTAGTTCTTTAAGCATTTTTGTAGCCCCCAAATCCTTGGCCGCCAACTTGTCATGCATTTCCATAATTTCTTCCACATCACGAGTAGCATCCTTCTTACCTTTTTTGGTTTTACTACAAGTATGAACACTAGGACCAGCAACCAAATCAGTTGAAAGCCCATCCATACCAGCTTCCTCCCCACGATCTGAGATCGCCTGATCACTGAACAACCCCTTCCTAGTCAGCTCCATGGCCTTCTAATTAAGGAAAATCATCCCCTCGGCTAACACCTCCAGCTTCTCCCTACTTATGTTTATGAGCGTGTCCAAATCCCTTCGAAGTTGCCTGTTCTGTCTCTCCAACATTGCCACTCTTAGTCCATAGTCATTCTTTAGAGCATCAATTTCATCCACCATACAACCAACACTCGAATTCAAAGACTAAGACAAAGCAAAAATAAAATCCTACTCTTTTAGACTTCACAGAGTAGAGATGTTGCACCTGACAATGGTATCATGCTTGTTATGGAGATCCTGAATCTCTTGAACAAGCCACATAAGCAGATTGAAAGAAATATCTGCCCCTTCCTTCACAAGGCCCGACACCTGCGAAAAATCCATAGCACCCCAGAACAAACCCCTGCCCTGATGCGAACCACTTGGTGGTTCCTCCATATGAACATCCTTAGAACCCAACTTGGCCTTCCCCCGATCCCTAGAAGCAAAGCCCCAAGCAGAATCTTCATGGTTTTCAACCAAATTCTTTTTATCGACCGCAGGGGACCCACCACCACCTGACATCTCAACCTGAATACTACCAACCACCTTCTCAATATTATCATTCATTTCCTTGGCACGACCCTTCCACTTCTTCCCAGCAGAGCCCTCAACAATACCCTCAAGAATCTTTAGCTTACGTTTCACACAAGGAGCAACTTTCGAGGAAGAAGGGAAAACATCACCCGTAGACGAAGTATAATCCAGATCAGTATCAAAGCCATCAGATCGGCCCTCTGACTCATTCTTAGCCTCCGTACCAACAGACTCTTGAATTTCAACAATATTGCATTTCCCACTTTCTTTCCCCAATTTCTTAGAAATAAGGGACCGAGGAGTTCTCACAATGCAATTAGCCTTGATAAATTCAATAATTAAAAGCATTAATCCTTCATGCAGAAAGGGATTCCTAGGGTTTTTCTGTGATTCTAGATGCTTTCTTCCATAGACAACAGCAGATAGAAGGGAAAAGAAACTAGCTTACCATGGCAAAAATGGTTGAGTAGAAAAAAGTGATGACCATAGAGCACCATAAATCTACCATCCAGAGTGAAGTAGCGCATTAACACCACAACAACTGCCTGCCAAATTGGTTTGATCTTAGTACGGTCATAGCCACCATAGTCCAAGCGAACCATTTTAGCCCTTTCCCTATCAGGGAGAAAAGTCTACCTAGCAGATTGTGAAATATTCTTATCCTGGTAAAATTTCCTACCTTCCATTGATAAGCCAGTCACCTTCACGATAAGGTCTTCATCAATGGTAATATCCCTACCATACAAACTCACCATGCAAACATGCCATGCAGCCACAAACTCCTTAGAGACTGAGGATTTAAAAGCCTTCAGTCTCTCCAAGTAAGGAGCAACACCCCCTCTCTGCAAAATATCCCAAACTCTGGGATTAGCCCTGGTATCATCACAAGAGAGCGGCTTCGTTCGACACCTATCCCCACCCATCATTGAGAGACTTGTAGAGCACTTGTAGGACAAGGCAAAGACAATAGTCACAGAGCTACCTAGAAAGCGTGTGAAGAGATCCAGAATAGTCTAGAAGGAGATAATACAAAGGACTCTAAAAAAACGGAGAGAAGCCATAAATTCCAATGATCATAATCTATGCAATAAGTCCCATCATACCGCAAAATTCTAGATTCCCATGCAAGCCTCAAAACAAGGAGGTGGCAAAGTAGAAAAATTAATGTCGCATCATTAATAATAAGCATGCTTAAATCAATTGGAAGGAATTCATCCTCCCTCCACGCTTAGAATGGAAGACACACCATAATTCACTCACTAATCAACCACTTACATTCTTTCTATAGGCATGGGAAATATAAATTTCTTCAAAATCCCCACAAAGAAATTGCATCCACAATAAAATTATTAATGGACCAAGAAGGGGGAGTTCCTGCTTTAAGGCAATTGATAATATTCAATGAATCACCTTCAATCCAAAGTTTAGAGATCCAAATCCCTAGCCATCCTTGGATGCTATGATAGGCCAACATTTAATATTTTTGTTACCACACTTACACCATTGAATTTATGTCTTAAGACTCGAAATGATAATCTTTATACTTTGCCTTAGGATTGTTACAATTGGTTAAATCTATGAAGGGCTGCATTCATAGGTCTAGATGATTTCTACTAGAGAAAATCCAGTCTTTGGTTATGGATTTTATGTGGTATAGTACACCTCGTATTTTATATTTTTATTAATTCTTTATATTTCTTAATCTTCAAGGATGGGTAATGTTTGGAGACTACCAAATCACAAGGGTTGTGTTCTTCAGATTGGCCCCTTGATAGGACCAACTTTATGGTCATGGAAAGAGACTATGACATCACTCTTCAATCATGTAAATATGATAGAATTCATTATTTGAGGTGCTCCAATGGAAGAGTTCCTAGCTTGCTTTCCTTTAATTTGAATGATAATCAATAATGTTTGTTATTAATAAATGAATGCAATTGAATACCTTTAAATACAAGGACATGACAATAAATCACATGAAATTGTGTTTAGTCAATTCATAAATGGCTAGTGAAATGAGCAAGAGATAGCCAATTTTGAATATAAATTTTAGAATTTCAAGGGTTGCATATATGTAGAAACAAGATTTATACCCCACTTATGGGATTAAACTAAGACAAAGGAGCAATAGTGCATATGAAAGGAATGGATGTCTAATCATGAAGAGTGTAATAAATGTGAATTGTATGGGAAAGTATGCATATGTAAGATGCAAATATATATGTGGGAATGTGTGTAAGTGGGGATAGGAAAAGGATAAGAGAGTGAGCCTAACTAAACACAACATTATATAATTTATTGATATATAATTATATTAAGACAATCTCTCAAAATAAACACTAACCGAAATGGGAACTAGTGTAGGTATGAAAATTTCATAATTACATTTTGCACCCACTTTGATGTGATTGTCAATTCTAGATTGATTGTGTATTTCAAAGTATGTAAGAACTCACAAACATGCATGTAAAATAAAAACTTGGTCATGAAATGGTATTTAGGTTCATATAAAGTAATAAAACCAAATAAATGTCATGATGTGTGTTCATCCTATGCCATCTGTGCTCCATGAATTCCTACAAAGTAATGGAAAAATATGTAATGAGTAGTTTTTTTTATGCAAGTAACAATAATTACAACCACAAGTTGAATTTTTCTATCGACAATTATGAGAAAAATGAGAGAGAGTAGAGAGTAAAGTATGTTTGTACCAAAAGTGATACAACATGCTTTCATGTGGCATATCAAACAATTCCACACTATGTGATAAAGTTTCATTTGGTCATAGTGTTGAATCTTTGTGTAGGTACATGTAATTTTTGCAATCTCAATAAAGGAGTGTTAGTGCTACGATACACCCCTAAAATTGGTTGCATATATAGGGTGGAAATAATTGGAGGAGAAGGAAGGATAGTATGTGAAATGAAAATGTACTCTAAGCATGTAATCCATGTAAAGTGGTAAGTGTAATAAATGCTGCATGTCATAAGTAAGGAAAATATCCAAAACGATAAGGTCAGAATTCATATGGGTTGGGCATGCATGTCAAGGCATAAGGTTGCCCCCAACACAAGAAAATTAAAATGGTGATATGATCCTCAATGGTCAAAAACATCCATGTAGATCCATAAGGAAATAGGATGGGTATATGCCCCCAATATGGCCTCCAAGAGCATGAGCACACAAAGGTCAAGGTAAGGAAAAAGGTCCCTAGTGGTAACATATATAGAAATTCCCCTAATGTAAATGGGATAAATAATGATAACATATGAAAATAGTGGGAGGGAAACATTGCTACACTTAAAAGTGTTAAAATTGTGAGAAACACAAGATGCGGGATTAAACAATGAACAAAAACACCTTCCATGAAAGAGATCTGCAAAATAATGATTTTCTATTCCTCGACTAGAAAATACTTACAAAATGAAATAATATAATGAGGGAGAGTGCTTTATAAGAGAAATTATAAATGATAAATGGATTAGATCATGACTAATGCCATCATTTGGAAGAGATTTGCCTCATAAGAAGCTCCAATAATGTAAACGATACAATCAATAGGAGGTGGACATGAATGAGTGCATGGTAAGGCACAAGACACCAAGGACAAGTCTTCTTGACAAATTAAGGCAATACATGCATGGAAAGACATAGAGAAAATAGTTTATGACAAAGATATTCATGAATGACAAAGATATTCATGATAGTATGACAAAGCCAACACAAAGCTTCAAGAGAAATAGGGTATGGACAATGAATAGAAAGGTAGTCTAAGAACATTTATGGGTTAAGTAGTAGAGGACAGAGATGACACTGAAAACATCATGAAGATACAACATTATAAGAAAGAGCATAAAAGAGAAATGAACAGTCAAGATTGAGATTCATGAGCATAGTGACCAAAAGGATGGAGAAGGCTTTCTTAGCATGAACACAAGGTTCCCTGCATAGTGGTAAGACAACATTACATAAAAGAAAAATGGATTTAAAAATCAATTAGATTATAATATATATTTAAAAAACAAATAATAACTTTTCTATAAAATAAAAATCAATTAGATTATAATATATATTTATTTTTTATCATTGATAAAGTAAAATAACATTATACTTATTGTATAGTTAATTATGTCAACTCTATATTAATTTTATTTTTATACTTATTGTATATTTAATTATGTCAACTCTATTTTTAATTCACAATTTGAACTTTTTAAAAATATATATCAATTATATTTTATTTTTTGTGTACACAATCAATATACAATACTATTAACCCCTATTAATATTTGTGTTATTTTATTAATACTTGTCCTTAGGAAATATTATTGCAATTAATTAGGTATTAATAAATGTATTTTATAAACCCTTATTAATATTTATGTTATTTCATTAGTACTTGTCCTTAGGCAATATTATTACAATTAATTAGGTATTAATAAATGTGTTTTATAAACCCTTATTAATATTTATGTTATTTTATTAGTACTTGTCCTTAGGCAATATTGTTGCAGTTAATTAGTTATTAATTAATAAATGTGTTCATAGCAAATTATAAGTCATTATTTTTTCCTACTTAAGAAATATTTATCTTTTAAGTAGAGATGCAAGATTTTTATTTTTTTTTGCATTTTTTGACACTTAATTGAGAAAGTTATGTAAATAGATCATTTTTCTATATAAATACATACATTTTATATTTATGTATCTAATTTTTTTATTTTTTTATTTCTCAAAATATAGTAAATTTGGTATTTTTAAATAATTTTATATTAATATATATTGTAAAATTTTAATATTGTTAATGTCTATTTTAAATAGTTTTCTTTAATTTTTATTTATAATATAGTGCTTATAATATTTTGATGTTTTAATGGTGAAAATTGTTTAAAATTTGTTTTAATGTATTTATATTAGTGAATAAAAATGTTAATAATATAATCTTAAAATAATAACAATTAAAAAATTAGATTTAGAATTAAGTTTATTATAATAATTAATTAAGATTAGAGTTATAATTAATTAGAATATATTTAATAATTATAAAGAACGAACTAAAATTCAACTATATTATTCGATAATTCTTTTGCAATCCAAAATATTTCCACTAAATGACACTTGATTCTTTTAAAAGGATACCTAATAATTTTTTTATATATTTTCAAATACTTAATTATTATAATATTTACGTATGGATAGGATTGTTTTTTCAAAAATGTCAACTCGTGTGCCTTTTAAATTAAGTTAAAGACAATGAGTTGTAAAGTGTGGTCAAGGTATATTTTGTGCCCCACCTCCTAAACTTTTCCCTTGGACAATAGAAAGGATATTTGTCCTTAAATTAAAAAATAAGTCTTCAACTTGCCTTAGGATTTTGCTTTATGTGGTATATTCCTTACTTAAGATTCTATTACCTGCCTTCACTCCTCTCCAAATTTGGTATAAATGCAATGGCACAGGGTTAATTTTTTTTTTATATACAAGGTGTTCCTGCAACCAGTCTAACGATCAGTAGCCGTATCTTGGGTACTTGAGGTGAGCTAGGGTGAGACTAGTCCCTTACGGACGAGATCCCCCGTCCGCAAGAAGTTCCACCTCTTAAACCCATAAGTGTTCACAAAAATCTTTCACATAATTTTTTTAGTTATTTAAATGTTAATTAATAGTTAGCTATTAAATATTTAAATTATATTTTATTTTAAAATTTTGGATTATATTTGTAAAAGAAAATAAATTAATTTAAGTTTATTAAAATTAATATAATTATTTTTTAGAAAAGTCTATTAAAAGATGTGGAGAGAAATCTAGACATTTATTTTATTTTGGAATTTTCATTAAAATAGAATAGGCATCTTTTACATAGATTTTTTTCAAGACAATTATTGCTAATTTTATTTAAAATTATTTAGATTTTTTTTTTTTTTTTTTGCTAGGTAAAACACTCAGCAGGGACCTTGTATTAATTATAAAAAAAAGGATTACATGAATTTCTGTTTTTCAAAAAACCACCCTGAAGGCCAAGTTATTTAGAATTATTTATTAATTGGCATTGTTCTTTTTTTTGGAAGAACAATTTCGTATGTAATTTGATATATAAAATAGTAAATAATTGTGTGTTTACTAAATACAAATATAATAGAATTGATATTTATTTGATGAATATAAATAATTTGATTATGAGTTAATATTCAATCATTAAATAATACATATTTGTCACACTTTAAGTAGGAGACAAGTTTACTTTTATGAATGTAAGTCTTTAATCTCACATATGTCAAAAAGGTTGAATTTGTCTTATTTAAACCATTTATGTTCATCCACAAATTTAAGTAGGGCCCTTTTACTTTTAATGTCACATTCATCATATTTTGTAAGTAATTGAAGGTCAATAATTATTTATTTTAATTTTACTAAATTTTTTTAAAACTATTTACTTTATATTTTACTAAAGAGCTATTTTATTTTTCAATAATAATTAATAAATCATAAAAAAAATTACTTTTATTTTAATTTCACTAGTTATTATATTCTTATATATCATTTTTAATATTTATCTAGATGAATATATTTACTTGAGATTTTTTTCAAATATGCATTAGTTGTGTTTTAGTTTTTATTATCTTTATATGTTAGTTGTGTTATAACTTTTATTATTTTTGTATGTAGACTATTTAATATTTTTTGTTAACACACTTACACTATTAAATTTATGTCTTAAGATTCAAAATGATAAATCTTTATACTTTTCCTTAGGATTGTTACAATTGGTTAAATCTATGAAGGGTTGCATTCATAGGTCTAGATGATCTCTACTAGAGAAATCTAGTCTTTGGTTGTGGATTTGATGTGGTACAGTGCACACTCGTATTTTATATTTTTATTAATTCTTTATGTTTCTCTAATCTTCAAGGATGGGTAATGTTTGCAAACACCTAGGGGAGATTATCAAATCACAAGGGTTGTGTTCTTCTAGATTGACCCCTTTAATAGGACTAACTTTATGGTCGTGAAAGTGATTAAGGACATCACTCTTCAATCATGTAAATATGATAGAATTATTATGTAGATTCTAATTATTTTAGGTGCTCCAATGGAAGAGTTCCTAGCTTGCTTTCTCCTTTAATGTGAATAATAATCAATAATATTTGCTATTGATAAATGAATGCAATTGAATATCTTTAAATGCAAGGACATGACAATAAATCATACGAACATGTGCTTAGTCAATTCATAAATGGCTAACTATGAAATGAGCAAGAGTTAGCCAATTTTGAATATAAATTTTAGAATTTCAAGGGTTGCATATGTATCAAAGGGTTCAATCTTTGGATTTGGTTGTTGAATAATCTATATACTAATAGAACATTATTATTGGGGTTTAAATTTTTCATTTGCAACCAAAGTCAGAGGTTGTGGTAAGGCTACATCTTTGTATGATGCATTTAAAATGGCTCTCTTATTAGCACAATTTGGAGGTGACACTAGAAATTTAGATAACCAAACATAGGGTTATAATCCTCTTGTGCTTACAAATTGCCATCATTTGCAGCCTTATCCCACTCCACCCACCGTCCTTGCCCAGTGCAATCATTCTCACCAAGCAACTACCACCTTCTTAATGGTCCAAGCACCACATTTTCCAACACCCCACATCAGGTCAATTGCACACAGGACCATTGGGAGAATTCATCCCTGCCAAATCCAATCACAGAGTTGAGTACTCCACTGGTCAATGAAGTTGTGACCATGTCATCTCTTTTCAGTCATCTTCCAAAGCATAGTCCATTACATCACAATGAAGTTCTAGATGAAACATTTGATTTTCCTGAATACAACTTTGATGACTTGTTTGGTGAAAAGCATGAAATGGATGTAAATTTAGAGCATAATGGAAATCTTAAGATAGAATCTAGCTTTGTTGAGAATGCTAGTACTAACGATGGCTTTGAAGGGGATGAGGTAAACTCTTTTGATCAAGATGAGAATCAGAGTGATGAAGGATGGACAGAGGGACATGGTTCATGTTGGATCGATATCCCTCGTATGCAAAATTGAATAAGGGAGAAGTTAGAAGAGTTGGGAGATCTGCAACTGTCAGAACTTGTTGGGCCAAGTGGATGTAGGATACATCGAACAAAACAACACTCTCAGATGGATTGCCATGTCTTCCTGGGAAGGATGGAATTGTATTTCAAGCAGTTGATCTCTATTGAAGGAATACTTATGGAGGATCCTTGGAGTATGTATCCCATTGAGTTGGAAGATGAAGCAGTTAGCACACATGAAAATGGTATCAGTCTATCCAAAATGATGAGAGTGACTGTGTGAGGAGATTTAATTCTTCTCGATCTTTTAATAACCTAGATCTTTGCATTGAGATGGATTCAACAATTTATGAAACTCCTCTATCTAGTGTGGACTTGATAGAAGTGGAGAGTGGATTCATCGATGCATCCATAGATTCTTCCATGATGGGGAATGAGGAAGAAACAAAGTTTGATGGGTTAATGCAAGAGGATGACTCTGCTGATCTAAGTAGTGGACGGATTGAAACAGACAACACACTTCAAGAGGAGATTTCCAATGAATCTGGTAGTCAAAAACAAGGACTCAAATGCCCAAATGAAATCTTAAGGGAAGAAATTCAAGAAGACGTACATATCAGTGAAGTGTTCCCTAAGAAAGTTCATGACGGAGTACATTTGGATAAAGCAGGGAAATTCCAAGAAAGCAACCAAGAGGTTATCTCAGTAGTTGAATCTCTTCAACATAACGAAGAGAATGAGACAAGGGAGTATTTTCTTGATTTTGATTCTGAATGCTCAAATGTGTTGTTGGAAGAGGGTCCTTGCTTAGTATCCACTAATCAATTTGTTCTTAACACTGATCAATTTGATGCTAAGTGGCATGTTCTTGTTGATGATGTGCATGAATTTGAATTGAGAAAATGTTTTCTTGGCTCTGACTCTGTGCATTCAAGTGAATTCAAAGGAAATCCTGGTTCACCGTGTGACAATATCCCTGGTACTAATGGTGATAAGCTGGAGGCAGATTCCCAAACCTTTGGGGGTGACATGTTTCAGGAGAATGTTGAAAGGAAGGATTCATCTCAAGAAATTCAGAAATTTTTTGACTCTGTGCCTGAGATGAATACAGAGATGCTGGTGAGTGAATACCCTGACTGCAAGATGAACCTTGATCTAGTGGTGTTACATGAACTAAGACCTCATGAAGATGAGATCATACGACACAAGCCTGCATTGGTAACCGAAAATCTTTTGAATCAGGTGGTGTCCTTTCATTATCCCCTGTGTTTTAATAATTTCCAGTTTGATTATGACGTTAGGGATAGTAAAACATGTTTGTGGGTAAATCATGACAAAACTAAGAACCCACAGTTGATAATATTTCAAGATTTATGCCCTCAGAATGAACCTACTACCTATAAACTTCATATCTTTGAGTATAAAGATAAATTTTCTAGGTTTAGAACTGTGCCTAGTAAGTTAAGATTGTTGCACATAATAAAAAATAAGTCAAGTCAATGTATAAATTTTTATAGTTTTGTGTTTATAAAGCTTAGCTTTGGAGTTAGATTAGGATTAGGATAGGTTAGTGTTAGTTTTCTTTTGTTCTGTTGTTTTCCTTTTCCTGTCTTTTTGTTTTTGTTTGTAGATAGTTTGTTTCTGTTTGTAAATAATTTGTTGTTTGTTTGTTCTTCCTTTCCTTTCCTTTCCTTTTCTTTCTTTGTTCTTGTTTTTTTTTTGCTTGTTCTTTGGGGTTGATCCTTTCCATCTTCGAAATGATGGGTCATTATCCTGAAGCTTACTTTGGTTGTTAGGAGAGAAGTGGTTTAGATATTTTCAAGTCTTCTGACTAGATGATTTTGTCCTCAATTTGTTGTTTCATGCTTGTTGTCAATAAAAGTTGTGGAAAGTTTTGAAAGCAAGGTTCCAAGTAGGAAATCCTTCATCAACTCCCCTGAATCTGTCACAAATCATTAAAATCATCCCCTCTTATAATGGTATATCTGTCTTAGGATTATGGTGTTGCAAGATTTGAGTGAAAAATCTGATTCCTAAGTGTTGTTATGAGGTCCATGGTAGTTTTCAACCCAGATCAGATGTTAAACATCTGACATATTGAAAAAGAACTAAGTGAAATATTTGAAACTCTAAAAAAAATAAAAAAAGAGAAAAGAGAAAAGAATTATCAAAAGGAAAAAGAGGATTCAATATGAATGGGTGATTCCAGTATCTCTACCGGGGTTATGGACACCTGGCTAGCAGTAGAGAAATGCTGTGAGGAAACTAGAGGTATCTCCGCCGGGGCTATGGATGCTTGACTGGCAGTGGAGCAATGCCTAGGATATCATTGCACAATAGCTAAGGGGGTCAACTCATGTAGTTTAAATCTTGCACATTGTTATTCAAAAGATGAAGAAACTTTATGAAAGGTGATGCACAATTAAACACAGACATTGATTCAAGGGTAGCCTTTTGATTGACTTACATTTGAGATTCTAGCTCTACCTTGGTTGTTATAACTGACCCAACTGGAGTAGTGATGTTCATGAACCAGGAGTTCTGGGTAGTTGAATCATTCAGATCCATGAAAAATGGGTCCCAACCGAAATGCCATTTGTTGCGCTCTCGATGTAACCACCCCTGCTTTGATCTCGACTCAAATAATCCCCTTTGCGCCATATCTTTGCTGACCTTTAGTATTTTCCTTTCAAATTTCGCCGAGCGGAACCGGATCAATACCGGACTTAAATTCCCTTTTCTTTGTTTGTTTTGAGCCTATCCCCGGCTTGCCTTCCGACTGTTTTTATCTTCTTCCTTTGTTCTTGCGGAGTCGTCCGTGGATCGACCTAAAATGTTGAACTTTCTGTTCCTTGTTTGTCCCGCTATTCCAGTCCCGACCTACTTTCTTTCCTCTTTGGTTCCTTTGTTTGTGAATGTTCTTGCCTTTTAACTTTTTTTCGAACTAATTTTCTTTTTTGTTTGTTTTAAGTGCACTCGAACCGGAACTGGGGCTGAATCCTGAAACTTTCTCAAAGTTCCTGGTTCGAATTTGGTTCCGATCCTGGTTCCGCATCTTTAGTTCTTTTGCTTTTGGTTTCCTCTGTTTTGGTCGTGGGGTTTTCCTTCCCCTTTTCTCTTTCTTTCTGTTCCTTTTTTCCTCTTTTCGAGTGATGTCGGAGGCAGGTTCAGAACGAAATCCGAACCCAAAACTTGGAGAAGTTTCTGGTTCGGATTTGGTTCCGACCCCAGTTCCGTCTGGTTCGTCATTTCGCTCTGGCTCCGCCGGTGTTTTGTTGCCGTGCTTTGCATTTTGGGTTTCCTCGTGGAAGCAGAATCGGTTCGGGGTATGAACTTGGAAATGTTGATTATTTCCCTGGCTCATCCCCACCCTGACCCCGGTCCCGATTCCGGTTTCTGTTTTGGATCCGCCCCCACCGGTTTTGAAGGTAAGTATTATTCCCGTTCGGATTTGGTTCTGCCTCCGCCAAAAGTAAGTCTCTCCTTACGAAGTATAGTAAAATGAGAAGTGTTATGGGTAAGTTTGAGCAGGATATTTTTGTGATTTAGAGGACTAACGAAGACCTTGTTTTGCAGGATCATGTTCTGTGCATTATTGTATGTCTCAAGAATCTCGGTGAGAGTTTTGAAGCTCAGTGGGGGGTCTCACCGACTAAGTAGAGTCTCCCCGAAGGGGAATGGGCTTTCGCCAGAATAGAGTAACTTTGCCGTGAGATCTCCCCGACTACGGGAAGTCATGCCGACAACAAAGAGGGGGCCCCACCGAAAGAAAGTAGAGTTCACCGAGAGAAAGACTTCGCTATGTGGTCTCGCCGAAAGGACACAATCTTGTCAATGGTTGCAAGACCGGTATTACCTCTGTGGCTCGCCGAAACATCTCACCGACTGTCCTAGGCTACATCGACAACTTGCAGAAGAACAGACCTGGAGTGGGAAGAGCGTCGAAGGAAGAAGATAAAGCCGTGAGTCATAACGCCAGCTGGTGTTTCCTAACGGGGGTAGCTCGACGTTAATGGTGATATTTTAGGGAACTCAAAGGAGCACCACTAAAGTTTGAAAATGGACACGGAGGCCAGAAATAAGTGCGGTAGATGCAAAAGATCTACGGATCTTTCCAGGAGACAATCTTCACCGACATAAGACAACAAGGATTCAGATTTATTGCAGAACCGACTTTCCTCAGAGAGATCTGGACATTGACCCTCTGACACCACTGATATTTTGTAAACCCTAGAAACAGGGGCTGACATTCTTCTTGGGAGGGGATGTATATATGGCATTCTTGCCTCTTTGTAAAAAAAAGGGTTCGAGAACTTCTAGTTAGTAGTCAGTAGAATAGGAATAGAGAGGATAGAAGTTGCCTCCTGATTCTTTGTAATAGGAGTTTCTTCGGTCTTCTTGGTTAGGATTTAGATTTAGATTTAGCATAGACTAATGTGCCTTTCATTTTCCTTAGTGTAAATGAAAACAATTTGGAGTTACAGATTCTCTGTACACTGGTGATTGTGCCAACTTTGTAAATGTTGCTTATCTGTTTCACCAACAGTAGAAGCAACCAGATCTTAATCTACTTCATGTTGTGTTTCAGAATGGTGTTTGTCTTGAGTTGATCATTTGATTTGAGAAGCTTTCAAGGAATGAGTTTAATTTTATGTTTTGTTTAAATGGTAACTTGCAATCTGCTGTTGAAATCAGCACTGTGAATGAATGAAACTGTGTGTTAGTCACAAGTTAAGTTTGTTCTGCAGTTTTAGTTAGGAATTCCTTGGAAGGTGTCAGGTCTGGTTAATTTGGATGAAGTATCATTCTTTTATGTTCCAAAGCCCTAATCTATCTTTTTATGTTTCTTTAAAAACCCCGGTTAGAGTAGGTTTAAGTTTATGTTCAACCTCCCCGTACCCAAAAGCTCAACACCAAAGAAGCCCCCTTGAATATTATCATAGACACACCGAAAGCAACATCGCCACGCTTGAGACCCAACTACCAAAGACCTTGGGAGCTAAGGCATCCATGCTGGTTTCTTCAAGAGCAGCTGCAGGCAATATTCTCGCTTTGCATTGTTGTGGTGCCAAAATCGCCATCAATAGATTGATACCCCACCTATGTGATTAAACTAAGACAAAGGAGCAATAGTACATATGTAAGGAATGGATGTCTAATCATGAAGAGTGCAATAAATGTGGATTGTATGGGAAAGTGTGCATAAGTAGGTAAGATGCAAATAGATAAGTGGGAGTGTGTGTAAGTGGGGACAAACAAAGGATAAGAGAGTGAGCCTAACTACACACAACATTGTATAATTTGTTGACATATAATTATATTAAGACAATCTCTCAAATTAACACTAACCTAAATGGGAACTAGTGTAGGTATGCAAATTTCATAATTACATTTTGCACCCACTTTGAGGTGATTGTTAGTTCTAGATTTATTGTGTATTTCAAAGTATGTAAGCAATTACAAACATGCATGTAAAATAAAAACTTGGACATGAAATGGTATTTAGGTCCATATAAAGTAATAAAACTAAATAAATTTCATGATGTGTGTTCATCCTATGCCACGTGTGCTCCATGAATTCCTACAAATTAAAGGAAAAATATGTAATGAGTAGTTTTTTTATGCAAGTAACAATAATCACTACTACAAGTTGAATTTTGCTATCGACAATTATGAGAAAAATGAGAGAGAGTAGAGAGAAAAGTATGCTTTTACCAAAAGTAATATGACATGCTTTCATGTGGCATATCAAACAATTCCATACTATGTGATAAAGTTCCATTTGGTCATAGTGATGAATCTTTGTGTAGGTACATGTAATTTTTGCAATCTCAATAAAGGAGTGTTAGTGCTACGGTACGCCCCTAAAATTGGTTGCATTTATAGGGTGGAAATAATTGGAGGAGAAGGAATGATAGGTGAAATGAAAATGTAATCTAAGCATGTAATCCATGTAAAGTAGTAAGTGCAATAAATGCATCACGTCATAAGTAAGTAAAATATCTAAACATATAAGGTTAGAATTTATATGGGTTGGGTATGCATCTCAAGGCATAAGGTTGCCCCCAATGCAAGACAATGAAAATGGTGATATGATCCTCAATGGTCAAAAAAATCCATGCAAATCCATAAGGAAATAGGATGGGTATATTCCCCCAATGTGGTCTCCAAGAGCACGAGCACACAAAGGTCAAGGTAAGGAAAAAGGTCCCTAGTGGTAACATATATATAGAAATTCATATAATCTCAAGGTCATGGTGAGGTAAGGTATTATTCCCCTAATTTAAATGGGATAAATAATGATAACATAGGAAAATAGTTGGGAGGGAAACATTGCTACACTTAAAAGTGTTAAAATTGTGAGAAACACAAGATACATGATCAAATAATGAACAAAAACACCTTCCATGCAAGAGATTTGTAAAATAATGATTTACTATTCCTCAACTAGAAAATACTTACAAAATGAAATAATATAATGAGGGAGAGTTCTTTATAAGAGCAACCATAAATGATAAAGGGATTAGATCATGACTAGTTTC
>VDFB02049315.1:0-23537 GCA_007258455.2 Sequoia sempervirens | reverse complement strand
GTGGTTTTTTGAAATGCCTATTGAAACTCAATTTGTACAATCTAGGTATTGAAATAAATTATATATTTGGAAACTAGACTCCGAGCACTACATTTTATGATTAGTGACTTTTTTAAAGATTTCATCTCTAAGTGCTTCAAATTTTAAGGTCAAATGTATCAAATACTGAAAATCAAGGAAAACACTTCCACTTTTTGGCCAAAAAGTGGACTCAACTTCTTGCACACACCCATCTATGCTACCTCAAAGCATATCAGAAAACAGTAATCACCATACAATGTATCATCATGTCACAAAATAAATCCACTGTCGCTCAAAACCAGCGATCAAAATATCCAAACAAAATATCATAGTCTAACTATGTGAAAACATAATAGCAGAAAACATAAGCATAAATGGAGGGGTACTACAAATGGTACATCAAATGTGAGTATGCCCAATCTAAATTTTGGAAAACCTTTCCCTATGATATAGATTTAAATCAAATTCAAAACTTACAAATCTATCAACCAAAAAATCAATGCATGAGTCTTAAAAAAAAACATTATCCCACCAAATCCATACATGCCAAATGTGAATATACCAAGTATAAGTTTACCAAACATGAACATTTCTAATCCACACTTGGTAAACTTTGGGTTAGATATGTTTGTGAATCATGCAAATATTGTTCACAGTCCAAACAATATGTTCATGACTCGATGTATTGATCCAAGTCAAGGTAACACCATGTAAAATCAAAGTTATCTAAATCAAGGAAATGTGATTCCCAACCACAACAATGTTCAATTTCAACCTATAATGCCAAATCTAAACATCATCCCAAATCAGAACATTGTCCAAAATCAATTTTTCCATGATGCTATACAAACACCACAAGTGTACATTCCAAATATGCTTGAACAAAAACCAAATCAACTATATCAAGGGTGTCAAGATCAAAATCAAGATCAAATTTTGTGAGATAAAATTGCTACACTTACCAAAATAGTTGATTCATTGCACCAAGGGACATCTCCACCCAAAAATCAATACACTCTTCCATTGGTTAAACCATGTCATCAAAGCATTGAGTTTCATCCACAACCACATCAAGAACAATATCTCCAATGTCAAGAGGTTGGATATCAAGATCAACAACATCAACAACAAACCCAATCACCACATCTCCAAGATCAATCACAACAAGAATCACCTCAACAAGCATAAATCTCACAAGATAACAAACGTGAATACACTCCTTTTGGAGTACCAATCGAATAAGTGCTAAGAAAGCTAATTAATGAAAAACTCATCACTCTTCCAAAAGTAAGTGCTTTCAACTTTGTCCTAGAATTTCCTTGGAATAGGGGTAGATCTTATTGCGAGTATCATAGAGAAAATCTTCATAGAACATCAAATTGTATTCAACTCAAAAATCTCATCCAAGACCTTATTGATCAAAAAATAATAATTGTTGAGGAAAATGATCAAGATTCAACCACTAGTAATAGTAGTAACAATCTCTCCACCATAGTTGTTGAAAACAATGATCAAGATCTATCCATCAAAGAGAACCTTGAAGATGTTTCTACCTCATTCGATGATCAACTCAACATACATCAAGAGTCACTTTTTAGTCATGATCAAAACCCCTCAACAATATCTGACAATAATCTATTTAAAGGAGTGTTAGAATTATTTGATCCTATTGACATAATCCATGATCCATTGACCAATGATCATGTTGAAAATGTCTCTACATCACCTAATGAGTTTGAGGACATGTCTCAAGAATTTATTCCAAAGCATGATCAACATCTTTTACCAAAGTCTAGCAATGGTCCTTTCCAGGACATATTGACATCCTTTGACCTCATGGTTACAATACTGAAGGAATCCTCAACTCAACATTTGATTCAATTCCACTCAAAGATCAGGGTATGTGCAGGATCATAATGGGTATGTGGCTAACGACTTTTTTTTACCCAAATTGATGAAACAAAAAAGGTTTTTTAAAGGATATTCTTCGATTCCCACCAATATAAATTATGCTTTACTTTGAATTTAATAAATAATTATTATTCATTTTCTATTTGAATTATGACTAAAGTCCTGATTGATAGGCTGATTGAAAAAAATCTGTAGCTTTCAAATAGTATCATATTTTTTGAATCCAAAACATGTGTCACATTATATGCTTTGCATACTATAGGATAAAAAAAAATAAAATTGAAATTCCCTCATGAAGTTTTGACCAAGTTAAGGTGGTTAGACATACGTAGGCTTTATGATTTTTAAAAGCAATAAAAAAATCATAATTAATTATTACTTGGAAAAAAATTCGTAAAAAAAATGCATCACATAGGGACATGAGTCCTCTAATTATATATAAAATCTTATAAAAAATAATTCTCATTTTATTGTGGTTAGGGTGGTTGAACAAACACCTACTTCTTATTTTTTCCTTGAAATTTAAGTACTACTACATTGAAGTTTCAAATTTTCACCAAATAGATTTTTTTTTAAATAAACCTAGTAGTTTAGAAACTACATTCAATTTTCTACAAATTTTATTCTTACATATTTTTGAAATAATATAGATAACTTATTTAAATTTTTATGTCAAGTTGCCTAACTCTGATTTTTCTAAATTTTTTGCTAATTAATGGCTTATTTTTTCCATGATGATCCTACACATACCCATAAAGAGGATATTCAACCACTTCCCATGCCTAATGAAGATATCCAAGAACCATTTGTAAGCAATCCATCCTTTGAAATGGATCCATGCCAAGAACTTGATCCAAAGCATGTTGAAAGCAATTCCAAAATCAACCAAGATCAAGAATTTATATCTCCACACTACTAAAATGATCTAATGGGCACTCTCCTATCTATACAATATGTCAAATAATTATCATATCCATATAGCACACATTCCTCCATCTACCCATGAGACACTTTCTTTGGATGGGCATGCAAATGATCTTCATTCAAAACAAGAGTCTCATACTCTTGATATCATTACCAAGGAACAAGAGTCTCCTACTCTTAACATTTATACTCATGATCAAGATATAGAAACATATAGAGACATATCAAAAATGGGTCATGAAGAAGGATTCTACAAAATTTGTGAATCAAAAAAATCCTATGAAGGAATATCAAAAATCAATCATTAGAAAGACTTTTACGTGGACAATGAATCATGAACACCTCTTGAAGAAGCATTAAAATATGATATTTCACAAGATCAAGCCAAAGATATGAATCAAGAAGTTATCCCACTTATGGAAGATCCTATCACTTATAAACTTGGATCACTTAACTTTTTTAGGGCAAGCTATCTTATCAATGAAGAAGCTATCACCTTTGAAGATCCACAATAGAGCAGAGGAGTAGCACCTTGTTTCCAAGGTAAATCATATCCTATTGCAAATAAAATTTTTCAACGGATGAATTATTAAGGAAGAGGATTAGGCCTACATGAATAGGGTATCCTAGAACCAGTGCGGATTATTGGAAATCCCAAGCATCAAGGTCTTGGTTATTTGACAATTAAGGGATCTAAACATATTAGTGATACCTCTATAATACTGGGGGGAACTTTATCTAGTGCAAGCATCAACATAGGGCACACAGAGAGTCCTTGTGATGAAACCAATGCCAATACTACAACGAGTCACATCATGAATCTTCATCCACTCATCATCCCATCCACGAATTGGGACCAACATCAAAATAAATATTTGAATCAAAGCACAAATAATGTTATGAAAGAAAAAGAAGCTGAGAAACATAATGGACAAATCAAATAAATATGGATACCAAAAAGTAAAAAGAAATATTATCCCTATCAAACTCCATTAGTCAAAGAAACTATGGGGAAAAATAAGAAAGAGAAAAGTATCCATCAAAGATGTCCACGAAGGCTAAAGCAGGCTTCTCAAGCAATGTACAAAGTATATCAAGCAGTTAGTCCTAATTCCATGCACACTTCCATATCCACCCATCATTGCTCATCTTCCCAAGTTTGGAGAGCCAAAGGTTCCAAACTATCAACCAATCCATATTTTATTCCTAAACACACGCCATCCATGCCTCCACACATGATATAAAATTCTTACATTGACCATGTATTGGCATCCACCCTTCATCATAAGGATTCAAAAGGCATCCTATTGCAATGTGAGTACAAAGATAGAGTTAACTCTAGTATCAACAAAATAGATCAAGAATCTCAAATGTTGCATTCAAGTGCACATATCTTGGAAAAACAACTTCGTCAAGCAGGATATCGATGGAAAATTATGACAAAAGAATCTATTTCAACACCACCAGGTGGTTCAACATGAGCTTAAAATCTTTCAAAAAAAAAATATGAAAATAGTAAAAATAAAAATCATCCTCAAATGAAAACCACTATGGTGGCGCTTTGGACAAGTACCATGATGAAAACCTGGAAAATAGGCATCATGTATAGAGTTGAGCATCTACGTGTGCTAGTTCAATTGAAAGCATTTTATCCCTTCCATAATAAAAACCAACATTCCATCCATCTAATCCATAATAAAACCATTCATCCATGAAGAATTTATCCAATCCATTTTCATCCATCTACATTCATCTTCCAAATTATCTTGGTCTTGATAAGATTTTGGTGCACACTTTACACTTGCATATGGTAAACATCTTAACATGGGTCATTTTCATTGATCCTATCCTATCCAACATTATTTGAGCCATGAAGCATTATCCAATGAGCATTATTTATTCAAACATGTTATCTTATGACAAGATAATCCATATCCATCCATCCATACATCTATCCAAGCATCCACCCATGGCATTCCATACATTGCCAGACACTGGGGGAAAATATTTACATCTTGATTTGGAAATAAATCTTGATCTATATCTTCCAACTTATGTGGTGATCCAAACATTGGCAAACATAAAATCAAATTGGTCAAAACATTTCCAAGCCAAAATCCAAATCACTAGCCCATGGCATATTTTGATAAGAAGTGTTCCTTATCAAGCTTCATCTTTCATCGAACATCAATCCAAACAATCAATATCACTTGCATCTAACGTGTGTTTCAACATCACATCAAATCATTCAAAACAACTTTTGTTCCAAAGCAAGCTTTGAAATCTTGATCAGTCAAATCCAATCAATCCATCATCATCTCGGGATATCCTTCCCAATCCTCAAGTTGCCTAACACTATCCTTGCATTTTTGTGTATCCTCAACAATTTATGTTATCATAATCAATCCATTAATCCGATCAATCAACTTTAGCTTGGTTTTCAACAAAATCATAAAACAGATCATTGATATCATCAAGCATATCCATATCGAAATTGTCAAAATCATGCGAAAAATCCAAAAACATTAAAAAAACCAAGAAAATAAAAAAACATTCAAAACATATCAAAATCCCACAAATAGGTCAAAAAGTCAAAAACATGGTTGCTGAACTATGAGTCTTTGAGTTTGAACATAGGCAAGGCCATCATTGATGTGCCCCTGAGACACATTAGGTCAGTCCTCTAGGAGTCCATCATAATAAACTAACAATCCATTTGTTCATATCTCATCAATAAACAAGTCTGTGTCAGTCAAAATATGTGGTCTCTGCGTGTATAATGTAGGCAAGGCTAATCTTTGATAATCAATTGAGGCCCCTAGCATAGGTCTTTAGGTTAGGTTCTTGGTCAAAATCTCAAAAAACACAAAAACATTAGAAAATTTTAAAATAAAAACATTTGTTTAAAACACCTTGAAAATAACAAAAAAATAGCCTCAAGACATTTCAAAAATACCAAAAAAACATTCAAATCATATCAAAATCCCAAAACAGGTCAAAAAGTCAAAAAAATATCAAAAGCATGTTGTCCAAACTACATCGTCTCTGAGCTTAAACATAGGAAAGGCCATCATCAATGAGTCCCTAAAACACAAAAAAACCACAAAACATTCAAAAAACACAAAACACAAAAACATTTAAATAACCTTAAAATCCAAAAAAAAAAAGCCTCAAAACATTGCTAAAACATCAAAAAATCCAAATATTTGAAAAAATCCATCTGTCTCATTTTGCTTCACCCATGATAATCAATCATCCACAATAAAACAATCATTGTCTTCATCCTTTGACAATACAAATAGAAACAACCACAACAATCAGCAAAAGAAAACTTAAAACACAATCAAAATTGAAACAACAAACTTTTAAATGCAAAATCAAACTCTTGATCATTTGCAAACATATCAATCAACCAAGTTATATCAACAACCTTTCGAACAACCTATCAACTTGCTACCATCCACTAACATGTCCTAGGATTAATCCTTCCTACTTTGGATACTTATCCTAAACAAAACAACTTGCCACCATCCACTAATATGTCCTCGGATGCATCCTTCCTATAATGGGAATTATCTTTGGAAATCACCTTGGATACTTATCCTAAACAAAACACATCCTTTTGGCTAGAGGTATGAATAACATTGGCTTGTTTGTGAATTTGATATTTTCTTTTGATTTATCTTATTACACTCATTCCAATGACCTCTTGATGATGTCTAATCAAAATGATTTAGGGAGAAAAGAATGGGGCATTGATTGATCATCATCTTTTTTCTGTTGTTCTTGTTGGATATTCTTGTAATATAACTTGGTCATTCTTACTTTGGTAGGTGTGTATGGAGGGATTTTTGGACAACTTGTTAACTATTTCATTGATAGGTTATTCCTTTATGTGTTTTGATCCTAGATGTTTGAAACTTCTAAAATACATCCTAGTAAGGTTTCTGTATGTCAGGTGTGAACAAGAATACTCCTATCTATTTGTTGAGTCAAAGTACACCTCACTAGATACAACACCATCCTAGTTTTCTATACCTTTATGCATCAAATCTATGTGTGTGATCAAAAATAAGGAAATTCATGCTCTTTACATCCCCAATCCTTGGATAGGCAATACATCATCATCATTCATCATCACATCTAATAAAGTCTTGATGAATTGTAGACTTGTTGGACTTCTGCATCTTCTCAGAATCAAGGGTTGATCCCTCTCATTCTTCTATCCTTTTTCATGCTAACATGCTATCATGACATGCATCCATCCCACATTTATAAAACATCAACATACTCATCCTACATAATCATACATATCATCATAATAGGAAACATCATTCATCTCACATACATTGCATTATCATTTAAGTTGTTTTAGGACAATATAGATTTTTTATTCTAAGCATCTTAATCCATCTCATTTGCATCATCATCATAACCATTCACACATCCATAGAGTATTTTTTTTGCAAGATCGACCCTACAAATCAAATTTTTTTCTTGATCTCTCGAGGGGGCATTGTACCGGTGTACTTCTTTCTATTGGGGCAATAGTGGGGCACCCAAAAAAATCATAATTTTTTTGAATTTCAATCTTGGTGACACCATTCTTTGAACCAACACAACAAGTATGTTGCTTCAAAGAGGGGAAAAATGTATATGCTCAAATTAACATTAGTTCTACTATTAATCAAGTAACTAATTTTATTTGATTAATTCACTTTCTGCTAACTAATGTCATCTCTTTTAATTAAATAAATCAATATATTTAATTAAAGGCCTAATGTTCTAACATCCTCTCATTTGATTTAAATAAACCCAAACATTTAAATTAAATGTCATAAATCAGCTAGTTTCTTCCAAGTTAATTAATCCTAAATTAATTAACTCCTAATACTAATCCCTCATTTCTCTAGCTTTTGACTCAACCTGGGTCAAACCTAAACCCCTGACTAAGCCACCCACTTGCACATGAAAATAAATTCTTTTTAAAATTAACTAATTATCATATTTTCCCTCACAAGGCATATTCCCAAGGAATATTCCTTCATTTACTCCACTTATTTTAGTTTCTTTCCGAAACAATTTCCCCCTAAAATATCTAAACCATATTCATTTAATTCCTCTTATAAGTGCATTAATATCTCTCACACCTCTCAAATCCTCAACTACATGCATTAACCATGCACATTCTCCAAAATGTGCTCCACTTTCCTCCACTAGCCATGTGACAAGTGTATCAATCTCATTGGCTCTCTTTTAATCCCACATTCCTCCCATCTCTCCATTCTTCAACCCTTCAACCCTATAAATAGAGGCCTTCTCTTTTGAAGTTTCATCCACAATTTCATGCAATATTATTATTCACAATATTATCCAGGTTAGCATAGAATTTCTCCATCATATCTAGGTTCTTTCCATTTTGTTCATCATACATCCATCATCAACCTTATCAAGGGATTGGGAAAGGGCCACTTTCCACATCAAAGTAGCACCAATCTGCTATGGGATAAGGTATGCAACATGCTTTTTTGTATGCTCTCAATTAGTTTCTTTGATCTTTCATTGTTTTATTTGCATTATGAAGCATATTGGAATATCTTGTAGGGATGTTTGATTTTCCTTGTTTAAACTGACTAACAATGCTTATATATGTTAAATTTTAAGCATTTGCAAGTTTAGCATCTACATGTAGTTTATACAAATTGACAAAATTTCAGAATTTTGAAAGTTAAAAAAAAATCTTGTCACAAGGACAATAGAATAAGAAAAGTTCCTAAAGTGTCATGCCAAGCAAAACAACCATATGAAGCCATAAGCTATACAAACTGCATCTAACACCAAAGATGCACAAAGATAACAATACATGCAATGTGAACTATATGTGAAAATCAATGCTTCAAAACATAGAATGATACATATATGCCTATATATATTGAAGAAAAATAGAGTAACTGTATAAGAGGTATTAGAATAACACTTATTCGCTACTAAACATTATAGACAATAAGGGAAATTGGAAAAGAGCTAGTATAAAAACACTTAACAATCATAGGAAAATGAATTTCTCCATCCATACAGAGCCATAATCTCTTCAAAGTCTCCAAATTGGGTATAATGCCAAAGATACAAACATATAACAAGGAATAATAAGCAGAGAATGAAAGAAATGATCAATAAATTAATCATTCTAACACCTCTTATACTTTAAAATATGGAGAATAGAAGAGGAAAACTACGATAATGAATAGTTTTCTAAGGGGAATTGGAAAAAAGAATTATATCAAGAAGAATAGTTTGTTATGGAGAAATTCAAACAGTTGAGAAAAAATAGAATGTCACATACCATTTCGCAAGATAGAAAATACTCACAAAAGCCTCTTGTGCTGCTCAAATTTCTTTTTTTGAACCTAATTCAAATGAAGAACTCAGTGCAAGTGAAGAAATTGTTGTTACATCTTGTCCACATATTGACATAATGTCAGGTAAGCTCGAATACGTGCTCCAAACTCATATCTAGACAACAATTTCTTCACTTGAACTGGGGTCTTCATTTGAACTGGGTTCTTCACTTTGAATGTTGTTTGTAAGTAATTTCACACACACACGTCCACACATAAATTTTTTTGGTGAAAGATTAAAAATTACAGCAAAACACTTAAGAATCATAGGAAAATGACACATGATCGAAAACCCCAAAATTTCACAATTTAAAAAATTGAAAACAATCCTTCTTACAAGAACAATAGAATAATTTGTTACAGGAAGCTTCAAACAGACAATAAAAAATCATATAATGAAACATATTGATACAAGACAATCAATCTATGTAATAGTTGGCTTGTCAATTCTAAATTTGAGCTATATTATCTGGTACACAGTATTATAGACAAATAGGGAAATTGTAAGAGAAGTATTAGTAAAACATACATAAATATATATACACATGTATATATATTTATATTACATTTATAGATATGTATATATATATACACACACAATGTGAACTGTATGTGAAAATCAATGCTTCAAAACATAAACATATACATATATGCATATATATGCATATATATATATATATTGCAGAAAAATAGAGTAATTGTATAAGAGGTATTAGAATAACATTTCTTCTCCACTAAATATTATAGAAAATAAGGGAAATTGGAAAAGAGCTATTAGAAAAACACTTAACAATCAAGGAAAATGATAGATGTTAAAAAACAAACATATAAGAAGGAATAATAAGTAGAGAATGAAAGACATGAACAATAAATTAATCATTCTAACACCTCTTATACTTTAAAATATGTAGAATAGATGAGGAAAACTACAATAATGAACAATTTTCTATGGGAACTGGAAAAAAGAATATCATGAAGAACAATTTGTTATGGGGAACTTCAAATAGTTGAGAAAAAAATAGAATATCCCATACCATTTCGTAGGATAGAAAATACTCACAAAAGCCTCTTGTGTTGCTCACATTTCTTTTGTTGAACCCATTTCAAATGAAGAACCCAGTAAAAGTGAAGAAATTGTTGTTAAACCTTGTCCACATACCGATAGAATTTTAGGTAAGCTCGAATACACTCCAAACTCAAATCTATACAACAATTTCTTCACTTGAACTAAGTTCTTCATTTGAACTGGGTTCTTCAATTTGAATGTTATTTGTAAGTAATTTCACATACACACATGTCCACATATAATTTATTTTGGTGAAATATTTAAAATTACAGTAAAACACTTAAGAATCAAAGGAAAATGACACATGATCAGAAACCCCAAAATTTCACAATTTAAAAACTTAAAAAACAATCCTCCTTACAAGAACAATAGCATAACTTGTTATAGGGAGCTTCAAATAGATTAGGGAAAAAGACTATCATGAAACATTCATGAACATATTGATACAAGAAAAGTAATCTATGTAACAACTGGCTTGTTAATTCTAAATTCGAGCTGCATTATCTGACACTCAATATTATAGACAAATAGGGAAATTATAAAAGAACTATTTGTAAAACATACATACATATATACATTTATACATATATACATATACATACACATGTGTATATATATGTGTGTGTATATATATATATATTTATATGCATATAGATGTATACACACACACACATATATATACACACAATGTGAACTGTATGTGAAAATCAATGCTTCAAAACATAGACAAATACATATATGCATATATATATTGAAGACAAATAGAGTACTTGTATAAGAGGTATTATAATAACACTTATTCACTCCTAAATGTTATAAACAATAAGGGAAATTGGAAAAAAGCTATTAGAAAAACACTTCACAATCACAAGAAAATGACAGATGTTAGGGAAATTGGAAAAGAGCTATTAGAAAAATAGTTAACAATCACAGGAAAATGATAGATGTTCGAAAACCCACATTAAATAGGACTTTAAAATATGGAGAATAGAAGAGGAAAACTACAATAATGAACCATTTGCTATGGGGAACTAAAAAAAAGAATATCATGAAGAACAATTTGTTATGGGGAACTTCAAACAGTTGAGACAAAAAGGGAAATTGGAAAAGAGCTATTAGAAAAATACTTAACAATCAGAGGAAAATGACAGATGTTTGAAAACCCACATTAAATATAACTTTAAAATATGGAGAATAGAAGAGAAAAACTACGACAATGAACAGTTTTCTATGGGGAACTGAAAAAAAGAATATCATGAAGAACAGTTTGTTATGGGGAAATGCAAACAATTGAGAAAAAAAATCATGAAACATATTCATACAAGACACATAACATGTTCCATCTAGACAAAATAACCACGACAATTAACAGTTTGTTATAAGGAGTTTCAAATAGATGAGGGAAATAGAATATCATGAAACATATTGGTACAAGACAAGTAGTCTATGTAACAATTGTAAGAGGTGTTAGAATAACACTTAAGAATCACACATAAATGATAGATCAATGGAAACCCACATTAAGTAGAAGTTGTTAAGCCAATGGGTACCAATAATCTATACAAAATGGGTATAATGCCATAAAATTAATTGAAAATTTGAGCTACATTATCTGACACTAAATATTATAGACAAATAGAGAAATTCTAAAAGAATTATTAGAATAACATTTAACAACCACTAAACTAATTTTATCTCAAATATCTTTATTCTTTCATACTAACCCTCCGCACACACACACACACACACACACACAGACACACACACACACAGACACACACACACACACACACACACACACACACACACACACACACACACATATATATGCGATCACTCCTATGTTAATCTGCAATTGCTCCTATGTTAATGGGTATACCACCAAAGATGCATAGAGATAGCTACAAATAATAAAAGAAGGCACCTGAAAAAATTACTAATCCTAACCATATTTTTTAACGAAAGAAAGAAGATTTAACTGCAATTTCTCCATCCATACACAACCATAAATTCTTTGAAGTCTCCAAAATGGGTATAATGACAAAGATACAAACATATAAAAAGGAACAATAAGTAGAGCGTGAAAGACATGAACAATAAATTAATCATTTATGCAAAACACCCATGTAAAATGACTTACAGATTTCGGAGCACAATAGTCTTAAAACCCTCCAATCTGCTATAAAACAGAGCCAAAGGCAATGCTTTTTACTATAGTTTGGTATCAAACCAACACCACAATGGCTCTTTTGACAATGAAACTTAATCAATATATTTTCTAGCACATTTCAAAGTATACTTTCCCACACTGCAACATTGAATATTGCATTTACTTCATCCATCTCCATCATACAACAATGCCAAGATGCATTAACCCTCGCGCAAGCAAACACTTACCATTCTGCTTCCCTGTATTGAGGTGACCAACTCCACCACCACCAACCCACATAATTAGCAAGCTCCGTGTCATCATAAAAAACCTTGGGGAAGTCACCATTGACAGAGAGATCTTCGGGGCCAACAAATCCTAGTCACGACTGGGATGATGAAAAATACCAGAAAAAACTTCAAACAAATAGCCTATTGGCTAGTGAAAAACAAAATGATATTAATAATCATGTTTATTATAGTATTTATTTTTTCTTCTTGATTTATGGATCATGGGTACTAAAAGAGCTACGTTTTCTACTAGATTTATATGAATTTTGATATGGAAACTAATATATTAGTCAATTAAAATTATAAGAACTAAGAGATATTAGTCAATTAGATTATTGATAATTTATTTTTGAATATTAATTGTTAAAAAATTACATATAAACTTTACCAAAAAAAAATTTATTAGAATATAATTAATAATAATCAATTGGAAAAATATGATTAACTAGTAATATATTCTAGTAATATATGAAACCGATTACCATTATGAATTAGTTTTGACTATCAGTTTCTTTTAGAGATACTAAAATGCTAGTTTCCTTGTTCATATTGGCCTAATAATAGTGTAGGGTCCAATAGTTGTGCAATCAATTGTGATTATAATACCCAGTGTTACCACATATTTATACTATTTATTGCAAATAAATATCCCAAATGTAAATAAAAAAATAACCAAATGTTGATCAAAAGTGGACCCATAAAACACATGAGAACCTCTAAATGTTATATAAAAAAACATAAATACATTCATGAAAAAGTGAAATAAGTATTTTTTGTCTCAAATAAAATTCATAACTATCTACTATAAGTGTGACATTTAAAAAAAAAAAGTGCATTTAATAAAATAAGGCACTCATTTAAACAATATTGTTATCATAGTGAAAATATATTGTTCTTATGTGTACAACTATTGGGGTAGCAATGTACAAGCATTGGAGTATTTTATATGAATAGTTTGTCCTATCACAAATATAAAAGGTGAGCACAATAAATACCATGTATTTCCCCATTAAATGTGTAAGATTTTCAAAAAGTTTTAGTGTTCAACTATTGGTCCATTTTTGTTTGATATAAGTTGTATTTTAAATAATTATGTTTTGTTTTTATAACAACAAATAGTTTTTTTGTGTTCAACTATTGGTCCTTATGCGTTGAATATAAAATTGAGAGATATCAAAGATTTATGGTTACCAATAGGTATTTGGTCCATTTAGCTGCATATTAATTTTATTTTAAATAAAAATATGATATTTTACAAGCAACAAATGGTATTTTTTTGTTCAACTATTGGGGGTCCCATGATTAAGTTTTGGTCGAATCTTTAAAAAGTCAAATTTTAGACACTTCTTAATAGATGTACTGATGTGGCGAGTTGCATGATGAGTCACACCTCCAAACCTTAGTTATATATAGATAAGAGGCTAGTCCACATTTCAAAAAAAAATGAAGGTCTTACTGCATTCTAGCCAATTGCATGTTGACAAAGTTAACGCGCATGACTACTTGCCCCTCTCCTAACATTAAGTTTTATTTCCGATGAAAATGATGTATTTAAACTTGTGATTAATTTGCAAGGTGGAGGTTGATTCATGTTGATTATGGTCTTTCACTAACCGACCTATATTCGATCTTGCACAATGTGCTTGTCTCCAAATATTTCACATCATGTTTTATTTCAACTTTGCATCTAATCCAAGAATTTCCAAAAGAAAAAAATATGAAATACATAAAATAATTTTTGGGATCCAAAAAAATTCTTTCAAAGTCTTTTGTAGAGGAATGTGGCAAAGATTTTAGGAATTTGTTACAAGTATTCAATATGTTATAAGGCTGGAATGTTATGTTCTCTTTTACTTTTTAATCTATTGGCCATTCAAGATGAATGAATATCTCCACATGTATGAGATGAATATATTCAATGAGTGGTTTTTGAGAATAAGTGATCCATTGCTACTTAAATTCGAGTTTTTAATATGAAGATTTTAGTTCTTTATAAATATATATTTTTAAAATATATAATTTTTGAAGTAGTGTATATTCAATTTGCAACAATAACAATATTGAATATATTTTTTTCATCTTAATACTTGTATATATATATATATAGTATGAATTATGTGAATGATAAACATAAAAATACATGAAATCTAAAAAAATAATAACATCAAAGGTCAAGAAATCTTTTTGTTTTTGTTTTATTTTATGTTTGATATATTATATGTCAATTTGCATCATTTTCTTCATATTCATTTCAAGATATTCTTATTGATGTATCTAATGTATACAAACCTTTTTTTTTAAATTATTTTAAAAATTCTCTTTCCACAATCAATAGCATTTGTAGGAACAATATGCATGACTTACCTTAGCTTCATCATATAAGGATAGCTTATGTGCCAATGTTATATGCTATTTAAGAATCACCATGCATATTTCATTTTAAAACCTTCACAAACCGAATACAATAAATCAATCTCAAAGTTTAACTACTTTTAACAAATAAAAGAACAAAAATAAAATCCTATACAAACATCTCCTTAAGTGTAGCTTAGGTGGATAAAATGATGTGTCTCAATAAATCAAGTCTAATGAGGTACCCATGTACAAGAGTTCCCTCCTTATGAAAAAATCCCCCTCAAAGGAATAGTCCCAAAATAGAGAGAGAAAAGACTGTACCCAATGTAGAGAGAGACAAAGTGAAAGTATAAGAAGCCCTCCTTGAAGTGGGAACCTTTTGCACCCAAAAAAATCATGCAAATGAAGAAAATTTCTTTTGGTGAAGGGTTTGGTGAGAATATTTATGATTTTCCTTGATATTGGATAATAATTTTTATATTAATCATATGATAATAAAATGTCTCCTAGATGTAGTGCATATGTATCTAATTTTTATTGCTCTAAAGTTATCATAGAAGATGATTGTATGTTTACAAAATAGAATGAAAAAGATAGTGAGAATATGAATCCAAATAGCCTCAATAGAACCACTGAACAACCCACAATACTCAACATCTATAGATAAAAGAGTGTAGTATAATTGTTATTGTTTAATCAACAAGCTAGATCAAAACTAAGTGAGAAGGAATACCCTAAAGTAGACATGTGATCCTAAGAAGTACCTAGCCAGTCTAAATCTATGTTACTCACCAAGTCAATATCCACATATATTAATAGTAAATTGGGTCATCCCATAGTAATGGGTTACAAACTTGGGACATCTTGATTTTTACATGAAATCACATATGTTTTAGAAAAATTATTGATTTAACCCTTGAGGGGTTCAATATAAAAGACTTTAATTGAAGAGGGTTAGATAAGACTCCCTTGATTAAACTACCTTGAAAATAACTCTTCTAGTCTTAAATTATACCCACCGTGGAGTCTCCTTCGCACCTATCAAAATGTTGACAAAAAACCACTTTTTCTTTACCTTTTGAGGGATCAAATAAAGTCATTTAGAAATTATATTTTGTTAGAATGTATTTATTATTATAAGCTTTCCAAAACGTATAATTTTATTTTTTTAAATTTTAATATTATATTTATATTTTATTTCTTGTAAATGTAGATTTTTCACCAAACTTCAAGGTATTTGTTTCACACGTGGAAAAATATGAAAATAGAGAGAAATAAATTAAAAAAATGTGTGTACCAGGTATTGATATCCTTGTTTCAACAAAAAAATTAATTAATTTCAATACATAAAAAAACAAGTTATGTGTTATGACATACACCTATGTCCAGATTATAATTACCCCGACTTTAATTTAACTAATTAAAATTATTTATTTAGTCTATTGGACCAATTATTCTTGATTATAATTTATACGAAGATCCCACATGGTCATTGGTTGAGTAACAATGTATGAAGAATAACTCGTGTCATCTTTTTGTTCATGAGTAGCAACGTACTTAGTGGGTACTAAAAATATGCACTTATTTTTATTAGTCATTGCAATATAGGATGTAGATATATAGGATACGTTTATCTAAAATATGGGCCACTAATGTGTAGGATGACTTCAAATAATTTAATCGTATGAATGTTATCATTGGTCTATACAAGAAGTGCTAAGTACCATTACAATAAGGTTTTCTACTATTTTCCATAGATAAATGATTAAGTAATGTAGGGACGTTGAAGAGGGTGGTGTCTCCATGTAATCTAACTATGAAAGTACATCAATTTAACTATTTATTCCTATAGATTTTCAAATGTGTAGTTGGTATGGCTATGGTAATGTAGAAAAAAATATCTAGGGGATATCAAACATAGTAGGCTTGATTAGAGACTAATTGAGTAGTAAATTTGTCTCCTAAATATATGAATCAAATAATTTGAGACATGAACTTGTGTTGACAAGGTAGTTGGGAAATGGTGAGATGATAGGTTCACGGAGGGAACTATAGTAATTGTGTAAATAGATAAATCAAACAATTTAAGCCATTTTTTGGTACAGAGAAGGTTGTTGGGAAATGGTGAGATGTTAATCTCATGTGGCATGTACTTTGAACTAAAATGGGACCCAAGTTCTTACATATGGGTCATTATTCTTATAGTCAATTAGGGCCAAATTTTGGTGATGATTGGATGCTATGATAAGGTAAGTACATGATTGGAGAATCTTATCTCCCAAATTCTATAGAGTCCTAATGAGAAGTAAATATTTGAATAGAGATATATCCTTTAGTGTGTTTAAAAAAATGTAAGCATATTAAAGTATCTAGGGCATATTGTAATATTATATATATGTTTGTTCCTCTCTAAATAAAATATATTTTAGCATTTTGTACAAGATTTCCTAAGTGTATTTTAGGGGGTCTATTTGAAATGGTTAAATTATAAGTTTTGTTTATTCTAAAGAGGGGCAACTATCCTATATATATTTCTTCATAGTTGTATGTCTCCATGTAAATAGGGTGCTTCAATAAATAATATTAATTTTAAAGTCACATTTGCTTGATTTTTGTTATTAATATTTAGTTGGTGTTATAGATCATAAAATATTTTCAAGGTATCTTGAGAAGTTTTATAGTGGTATATTAGACATCCGTATGTAGTAATTGATATTTAAAGTAGATAAATCTATGTATTTTCCTCTTGTCCTATTGATCTACATATGTATCCATGTATAGTTCTTATTTTTGAATGAATAAATTATCATCGTTGATTCATTTTTTAGTACTAGTGTAAGTTATTGTTCTATCCTCATTTATAACTAAATAATATGATTTATTTAAAATCATTTGAGAGATTATGATTAACAAATATTTAGAGAGTGTTCCTATGTGGATTCCCATTTGTATATGTTGTAAGTGAAGTGTAAGATCTGGTCTATATTAAGGGAAATAAATAGTTATTTATCTTTTTTGCATGTGCAATTTGTAGTTTTATCTACAATAATAGAGGTCTTTGGTTAGTTTCTAATTGTAAGCCAACACTCATAGTGACAAATATTTGGACCATTAGTGTTGATAATATATGGCTTGTTGAAGACCATGTGCTATTACTTCTCTTTAATTATCCTATTTCATATCGCTTGCTATTACTTCTCTTTAATTATCCTATTTCATATCTCTTGGAACAAGGTCCATGTTTTATAGAGATAAAAGTACAAAGGACAGTCCCACTTCTTGTAATTTTTTTCTTAGCTAACCAAATATGATCATGATTCTCATCACTTTATCTAGGAAACTCCTAGATATTGAATGATTTATCTTGGATTCTTAGTTTGTAGCCTTGAGAGTCAACATTTCAAACTTATACTCTTTACAAAAATCTCACTTTTAATGCATTAAAAATTATTTTAAGAAAATTTTCTTTCTTTTTAATATTTCTTTTAAAGTATATTTTATCATCTATGGTGAACACTTATATCATCAATTACAAAATAAATGGTATAAAATACTGAAATAAATATATTTATTCATTATTAGTATATGCTTTTATAAATGAAATTAAATAATATATACTAATGTTTTAAACAAATGTTCACAAAACTAACATAATATTGTAAACAAAATCTTATTACACTTCTAATTCTTTCACACAAAAAAAACTTAATTATTTCAAGATTTGTGCAAAATATATTTTAGGAATCATTTTCTACATAAATCATTTTATTAACAAACTTGGTTGTGTTGTATCCATCTTACTCAAAACATATAAAATAAACAACATAATTATCTAAGCCATCCAAAGAGTAAAAAAAAAAGAGCATTCCATACTCATGATTTGGTAATTTTTTTCACAATATTGTGAATCTCGATTGTATAATAGTAATACCAAAATATTGTACTGACACTCATATCCTAGTGAAAAATATGAGTTTATCATTTACAAGCTATTAAAATAGTAAAATGTAACCAAATTTTCCAAAGCATATTTTCCATATTGTTCAAAGACATAATGGAAGAACATGGAGAATCTTCAGAGTAGCAAATCAAATAAAAAGCTATATGGGAATAGCATAGATAGCGATTGGGCTTCTAACTGTGTAATTAGCATAGCTCCATGTTAAGGAACCTGAAATCAACATGTTGGTAGCAATAGATCCACCTTTAATTGTAACATTATATGATAACTTTTGGTTCAAAGAAGAAAATGATAATGTGTTTGGGTCAACTATCACATCTATTCCAGAGGGTGCAAAAACACTAGCTTTGTATGTACTTTCTGCAACTCCTACATTAGTAACTATTCTAGGAAATATAGCTTGAATAGGCTCTCCTGGGATGGCTGCAACCATTATTGAAGGGTAGTTAAGTTGTCTTCCTCCATTTTTAGATGGCTCTATGGAATCACAACTACTAAAGTCTCCTGTCACAAAACGTAATGTGGTATCATTGTAACCTTCCCTACAAAGAAAATTGATGTAATCATCTATGGTGGCATCATACACAAGCCCTGGATTAATTGCCATAATTGGATTAATTTGTCCAACCCCATACCCAAATTCCGCATCTTCATTTCCAGCCAATGTTGGATCCATTATAAATGCTGCATAATAAGTTAAATTAAATATTTAAATTCAAACCTTAATTTCTAGTTAAAACTGGAATTATAAGTTTTTCTTCTTGTTATAAATCTTTTGGGATAATATTTCTAAGGTTGTTCAAAGCAGATTACCATTATAGAGTTATAAATGAGAGATTTCAAATATAGGATCTGGACAAATTGAAAATACATGGTAATATTTAGGAGTATATATATAATGAGCATGTTTAATGAGAGGTGAATAATAGAATACCTGTAGTCATTAGAGCTGATTTGATAGCAGTAGCAGACCAATCATTATGATGTGACTTAACAAATCCTGCAGCTCCTGCAGTGTGTGGACATGACATGGATGTTCCAGATATCATGTTGAAGTCAGGGAATCTTGTCTCTTCTGGATAGCCAGTGAGTGGTGCTTTTTTGGACCATGATGCTAGAATGTTTACGCCAGGTGCAGTAATATCTGGCTAAAAAAATATAATACATTACATCAACCACTTTCCAATGGAAAACTTATAATCTATAAACTACTTTATATATTTTGAATTAATTTTGTGAAAAAATAAATAATTGATGAAAATGATATATTCTAATTCAACTCAATATATGAAAAGAATGTTTATAACATCTTATTTTAAAGCAACTTATTAACTATAGACAATTCTTCAATTTCTAACTTTTTTTCAACTTAATATATTTAGTGAAATTTATGAATTAATGATTTAATTTTATATAATATGAAGGAATATGATTATTTGATTTTTTTTTGTATAATTATATCTAGTATTTAGCTACTCATAATTTTTCAATGAACATTTTTGGATTAGTTGTAAAACATTAATATATTTGACAAAAAAGAAAAAGAAAAAATAATTGAATATAATATTATGAAAAGAAAATACCTTGAGAATGTCAAAAGTAATTGGATTGTAACCTCGAGATGAGAATGAAGCCACAATAGGTGCAGGTACTTTAGGTGTTGTAGTTTTTTGAATTTTTGCAATAGGAGAGCTAATGAAATGCAATCAACAATAAAAAAACTATGGTTTATAATGAATTTTGACAAATCTATTCACTTACTATAGAGATATTTGTTTAATGAAACTACCTAGTAGAATTGATATAAGATAATACAACTTCTGCTTGTTTAGTTGATATCACTGTCGCAGGATTAAGATGTGGAAAAGCTGTATCATTAAATCCATCTCCCACTAAAATGACACCTGCACCACCAGCAAGGAAAATAGAAAGATCTGGCACCACAAATAGAGAGGGATAACAAAGAACTATGCTTCCTTTCACTTTTGTGCGATCTAGAGATTCAAGAACACAATCCCTGAAAATATTCATAGAAACAATAAATTGTGATTTTTTTGATAAAAGCATGAATTACACATTATATTTTTGGTTGGCACAAATGAGTCCAAATTACATACATATTCTCTTTGTTACCTTGAATAACTTGAATTAAAGCCACCAGAAACATTGGCAACATCTCCTCCATATACTAAATTATACCATGGTTTCTGCATTGTATATGTGTTTATTGCATTTCCCTATACAGACCAAAACCATGAAATTAATCTAGAAGCATCTATATTCTATTGTGGAAAAGAAAAAAAATATAGGTGGATATTTGATAATTACCTCTATAGAGATGTTGTTTCGTAAAAGAAGTTGAGAATCCATTTTACGATCAATGGTGCTTGCAGCCACAGTTAGAGACCATGGAGAGTAATTGATAACTGATGCCTTCATGGGTCCATGATTTCCAGCTGAATTTGATACCAAAATTCCTCTCTTCATTGCATGAAATGCTCCAATGGCAATAGGATCTTCAAAGTATTTGATGGGTAAATATACACCAAGTGATATAGAAATGACATCTACACCATCATAGATGGCATCATCAAATGCTGCAAGAATGTCTGCATCAGTACATGTGGAATCAAAGGTAGCAACCCAACAAACTTTATACATAGCAATCCTTGCACCAGGGACTCCACCTCTTGCATCTCCTTGGGCAATTCCATAAAGACTAGCATTTGTTACATAATTTCCAGCAGCAGTAGAGGAGGTATGTGTTCCATGGCCTTCTGCATCTCTTGGAGATAGAAAATCCCCTTTAAAAATTGGATATGATAAACTACGATAAAACTTTGCTCCCACTAGTTTCCTGGTGATTTATCCATACTTTTAGCTATATTATTGATATAGCAACACAATGCAAAAAATTAAAAAAAAATGAAAAGCATGTTAGGTCTGTATATATTACAGGTATGGTATTCAATTGATCAACTAAACATAGATATCTTAAATACATCTATCAACTTGAAAATATTATATTTTTACTAAATATTATTATTTTGACATGTAAATGACTATTAAATTTAATATTTCAAATAAGAATATTTGTTAACATGTTCATACCATTACATTCCATCCTTTACTACTATTGTAGATAATCTTTAAATGTTATATCAAATATTTCAGAATAAGATAATCTTTATTGTAGATAATCTTTAAACATTATATCAAATATTTAAGAATAAGATAATCTTTTGACATTAAAATGGAAAAAATTATTGTTATGCAATTTTCATGTTTTATGATCTTTTTATAATATGTATTGTTATCCAACAACGTTTTACTGGACCAAAAAAGTAAGGTATGGAGTATATTAATAAAAAAAAGGAGTGGGAATGAATCTAACTTGTTGCAGGCGGGGAAATCTGATGTTGTTTGGCATCCACCTTTCCATTTGGAAGGCACTGGACCAAATCCGACATCGTTGAAACTCTCTGATTCTGGCCATATTCCTACAACACAACATCAACATGAAAATTTCTAACTAAAACATTGTAACATAATTACTTTCAACTCAAAATAGGATAAATAACATGTTGAAATATCATATAACATATTCTAAACAAGGAGATGAAACAACTTGGTTTTGATAGTTTTACCTGTGTCCAGAACACCAACGATGATGTCGCTTTGATAACTCAAATCATTGTTCTGTGCAGATGCAGGAAAGCCAATAAAATCCCATGATCTAGTTGTTAAAATTTGTAGTTCCTTGCTCTCAAACACCGAAACCACACCATCCATATCTATACATTAATACCATATATTAAAGTCCAGTATGTAACTTTCCCAACAATGACCAAAATGAAAAAAGACAAACATATTAGATGGTATGATTTTCCTCAATTCATGAATGATAGTAGTAAACATTTGTGAATTTAATTGTGTATGTTGTTTTGAATCGATGTTCGAACCACACTTAGTCAGAAGTGTTTACTACTAACCTTCTAATACTGTTTTATTTGTTAACTTGGTTGCATCCACAATGATGTTTTAAGCCTTTTTCAATAAGGTTCATCAGTTAGTGTGATTCAGATGAGCTGCTTAAACAAGATAAAATTTAGAGTGTGATATTTAAGTCAAAATAAGGAGAGAAGAGATCCGTGGATTTTGACAATAGTACAAAAAGTGTTCACCCTTCTCCTTTTGACTTGGCTACATAGACTTTATTGAACTTGATTCTATTTATGTTTTTTCGACTATGTTATGGACTTGGTTCTGTTAGACTTTGTGGGTATGTTTCTCTAACAACCTTCTTTTTAATATTGTACAATTATCTTTTATTAAATAAAATTGTATAAAAATATTCATAAAGGAAAAAGGGTTTTAATTTTTGTTTTCACCTAAGAGTTGTTGGACTTGGGATGAAGAAATCATAGCAGCAAATCCACCAAAGCTCTTCCAATAACTATAC
>VDFB02049314.1:0-65050 GCA_007258455.2 Sequoia sempervirens | reverse complement strand
TCAAAGCATTCATCAAAATCCGATTTCACCTCATTACCTTTTGTTGCAATCTTGACTCCACCTTCCATCAACACTTGCCATTCCTTTTCTACCACTAAAATATTTTCATCTACACAAGATCCACTCTCATCTTCATCATAAAAATGAGACATATTATTCATTACCTCTTTCTCTTCAACCTTTTCTTCACCACTACCTGTTGCCATACCTTTTTCACCTTCACTTTTAGTTGCACTTTCATTTTCCATTACTTTCAAGTCCTCCAAAGAACACACATCATCCTTAATCATTGCTGTAGTTCCCTCTTTATCCTTTTGAACAAGGATTTCCACATTTTCCTTTCCATCCTTCTTCCCTACACACAAATTTTCACTTGCAAACATATCATTACCAAAGGAACAATAAGATTCAACCATTCTGATTTTATTTTCCTTTGTATCCTTATTATCTGCTACAACTTCTTTTGCCACTTCCTCTTGCCTATCTTGCAAAGGATTCAAAAATTATTCTTCCCCATCCTTTATGATGCTATATATATTCTTTCTACCATCATGTAGAGCTCTTCGATCATACAACCATGGTCTACCCAACAAAACATGGCATACATCCATATGTACAATATCACATACAATCACATCCTTATATCTATGAATTTGAAAATCAACCACACATTGCTCACTTACCCATATCTAGCAATCTCCTTGCAACCAAGAAATGTAGTATGGGCTAGGATGCTTGATTCTTTTCAATTTTAGTCTACCTGCCATCTCTTTGCATACAATATTATTGGTGCTACCACTATCCACAATGACTTTGCAACATTTCCCACTCACTTTACACCTTGTTCAGAATAAATTACTCCTCTAGATGGGCTTTTGATTCTTTTTTTGTGGCTCTAGAAATTATTTCTTCATCACAAAACATTCTCCTGGCTTCGAAGACATTTTTTTAAACACCTTTCCACATGCTCTTTGCAACTGCTTCACTCTCTACTTGCAGGTCCTAGTGCAAACTGCCTCACATCGACGCTTCTACCCATACACTCAGGAACAACCAACTCTGATACAACTAATGAAGAGAAAAAACACCTTACAATATGAAAACTCACAACCACACACACATTTGCTGGACAACAATTAAGCAACTCAAAAAAATTATTGTAATAACACAAATCTACATGAAATGACTTCAATTTTCTCATTCAAACTCTCATGTTTTACTTAGAAATCAATGCCAAACTGAAATTACATTTTTGCAGCCATATGGGTTGATTCAAACCATCTAAAATTTGATATAAATCCAAAAAATAACAAAAAAAATCAAATAGAAAATTGTTTTCTTCAACTCAGCTTCCTTTACTAGATTCTAGCTCTTGTAACTTGCAAGCTATCATGTGCAACCTTGCTGCAATAAAACCTTTGTAACCCCATTTATATGCTACTGCAACTTCATCTTCAGACCTGAAAATTCATGGTGTTTTGGTCTTCTCTCCAATGGCTACACCCCAAGTCTTCCTCTTCAAATTTTTGGCATCAAGATCCCTTCAAAATTGCTAAAAATCAAGCCTTTTCAAGAAAAGACTTTGATCATTTTTTGTAACTCCTAAATGCTATGCACAATCTAAGAAGATGCTCCATAAAATGCAATAATGAAAATATTAAATGATAAAAACATCTTTGAACCCACTTTTGAAAAATTCCAATTCAAGAAGATAAATTGATTTTTCCACTTCATTCCACTAGACCCAAAAATAGAAAAAGTTATCATCACAATCTTAGACACCCAACCTTTTAGTGCTTTTATGAGGTGAAATAAAATAATTCATAAAAACTTGTAACGAGGCTGGCCACCCCTACCTCTCATATGAAAATTTTGTGACGATTTGTTCATTTAAATGCATATCACTTAACATTTTATGAAAAATTTAAATTGTCAAAAAAAAATGATATATTTTTATATAAATTCTTTTATATTAAAACATTATTGATCTTATTAATCATACATATTAAATATGATTTTTTTAATAAATTTTTATTTTTAATGTAGCACGAGTAATTTGGTTATTTTTTAAAATATATTATTATGTATCATATAATTTAATTAAGCATTTTTTTTATAGGAATCACAATTCTTAAAAATACCAATAAACAATAATTATTTTATATTTAATAATTATGAAATACCAATAAAAAATATTAGTAATCTATGAAATATTATTTTATAAAATAATTATGTTAAAAAAATTCACAAATTTTAGAAACTATCCATGCACTCAATTTTTTAACTAAGTAAAATTCAATTGCATTAATAAATTTTATTGATAAATAAAAAATTTTATATATATATATATATATATATATATATATAATTAAAATTTACATTTTGACAATGCATGTAGTATTATTTTAAGAATAATTATATTACAATAATACATATTCGTTTTGGATATATTGATTCTCTCATTTCCAAAAATTCTTGTATTACTTGTTTTTATTATCCCTCAAATTGGCTGACTATAAATTCACTTAGTGATTTCATGTGCAAATAGATACATGCATCCATCAATTTGAAACCTGTTATGTGACTTTTTCCCCAAGAGAAAATAAATCTATTAAATAACCCTTTAGAATTAAAAAGGGGGAGAAAAATAAAGGATATTATAATCCTTTGGTAAAAAGAGAGATTAAAGAATATGAATAAACATTCTTTAAAAGGGGAAGCCTAATTATTTATTTAAATAATTGTTGAAAAGGAAACCTTTGTGAAAGGGTGTGATGATTTGGAAACCACCCCTTAAAAGATATATAAATCATTCGTAGCAAATGTCATCACCGCCGTGCGAACCCCAAAGGAACTAATAACAACGGAACAATTTTTTATTTTTTTTAAAGAATATAATAACATACTTAAGTATTATAACATAACAATGTATTATGAGGCACAACTAGTTCCAATGGGTTACACGAAGTGACATGACTACACTAACCCATAACAACGATAATAAGATAACAATAATTAATCTATTACGTAAATCTATTCATTCCCATTACATCATTTAAAATATCCATCAACTATATCCATATTAATAACATATGCACATATGACAATACATGGAATTATAAAGATATAAAGTATTACATATTTTTCGATAGATACAACTCAACATAACCAACTATAACACAAGATCCTGAATAAATACATGGCCTGAAAACTTATTACATCCCAATGATAGTATAATACAACTGACTGAAAATACATCTCAACAACTACATATACAATTTACAACAAGGTCATCCCAACACACGTGGGAGACAATACACCAATGAATACATTATGTATGAAGTATATACATCTATCTGGTACATAAGGACACTGGATCATCCACGTCCGCCAAAACCTGCAAGTAAAAGATACATCTGCAATAGAAGGGGGAACCCAATGGGGTGCGAAGCACGTTCCACCCAACCACCCCCGTGCTGAGAGTAGACAAGGAAGGGTCCCCGACCAAGTACGCCTAACAACAACAAAGACTAACTCCCAACAAACATATAACATCCAAGACCACTTAGAAAACTCACAACAACCATTCCAAGAGGCACAACAACAAATCACTTCAGAACATAACAATAAAACACCTTCCCAAATAACAACTAGTCACATGCACAACTTCAATGAACCCAAGGCATAATAACAAAGACCTCATCCAACAATGACCAAAGAGACAATAACAAGGCACTTAACCACAACAATCACAATATTACTTCACAACTACAATCACAAAGTTACTTAACATGAGGTTACAATGCTTCCAGAGAACAAGATCATGAACAGCACAATAACTGGCTAACTGTTGACATAGGAAGAGTGTCATGCATAAATTGCCATGAGTTACCCTGGCTCAACCTTCCTAGGCTACCGGACCCCCATCCTGGGTTACCCTGGCTTGCCTCTACCGGCCGCCGGACCCTCACGCAAAACTATGCGTCCCATCTCATCTCGAGCCTTATCATTCACTTGCTTCACGAGAGAGACATCCTTTATCTTTATTAGTGTGAAAGCCCCCCCATTAACTCATTTAGATTATCACTTAGTTAAACTCTAGGTAGGTTACCCTAGCGCCCCTTTGTGTGCCGGACCCCCACAAAGAGCCACTCTCCTATCGACAACACACAAGGCACGATACCACAATAGGTAACTAAATAATATAAACTCTCCAATCCAAGGAGAAACAAATAAGGAAACTCACTCCGAACATTGGAGGAAACCAACTCGACTACACACTCCTTCCAAAGGAGGTACAAATCTCATTACCCACTCCTATTTCCTAGGAGGCACAAATCCCCGTTCGTGGAAACCGGGTATAACATCACAGTACAACACATCAAGGCGATTCACAAATTGAAACTCTACACCAACATCCCACTCGATAGAACTTCTCTGGAAGACTTACATAGACCTTTAATCCCATTTGGCCAACATGGAGAATAAAAAAAAACATGATAGAAAACATTCCATCTCTGAACACCCTTAACAATAACTTAAACGCTTACGGAAGGTAACATAAACCTGGGTTTTTTCCATACGACACATTTAAACAAAGAAGAGAGTACCACAACAACTTAACGAATAACCCCCAGAAAACAATTACTTAAGAACAACTCCATAAAGAAATATTTCCAAACTCAATAATTTCATCAACAAATAAATCAACAGTTCGAGAAAATCCGATTCAAACAGAACACATGATCTAATTCAAATTCGCACAACTACACTATACATCAAATCTTTTAATTTAAACTATACGATTTAATTCAAAGCACAAAATTAACTATAATTTACACAACTACATTAATCATTACAATTCCCACAAAATTTTAATTTTACTTCATAAACGCAGCATATCACTTTATATAAATATACATAAAATAAACCTGTAAATTAAATCATTTTATAAAAAAAAATATATTATTAAATTTTTAAAATAACTTCCTAAAACAAATATATATATATATATATATTATAAACTAAATTAGATTACACATATATATATATATATAAAATTGCATTGTAAAACAAATTCGTTTATAAATATATATATATATATATATATATATATATATATATATATATATATATATATATATATATTAAACAAATAAAAGTAATAAACAAATTTTAAAGTTTAAATTTGTTTAAAAAAAAATAAAAAAATAAAACATGGCAGCCTTTGTGGTACTGCGCACCTCCCAAGGGGAGGCTGCAGTCCCCACAGACTGCTTACAGTCTGTGGGTACTGCGCGTACCTCCCAATGGGGCTGGGTCTCCTGATTAACGTCGTGATGCAGCAGTATTCTTGTCTGCCAGCGATCGTATTATTTGCGCACGATCCCATTTGTGTGCGAAACTTCGGTAGTCCATAGCCCACTTTATATTTTATTTTATTCTATTTTATATAATTTAATCTTATATTTATTATATCATTTAACTTTAGTTTATTTTCAATTTAGATTTAAATTGGGGAAATGCATTTCTTCAACAAAAATAAATTCCATTTTTAATTTTATTTTTTTTAAACTTATTCTCACAACTATTTCACACACAGAAAATTTCGAAAATAAAAGCCATTAATATACAGAGTTATATATTCTGTTAATTTTATTTTATTTAATTTTCGTTTTCAATAAAAATGAAATCCTAAGCATGAATTTGTTTAAACAAATCTGTTTGATAATAAAAATCCTTTCGTAAATTTGATCAATACAAAGAAACATATACATAAAATCTCTATATATATTTATTTATTTTATTATAAAAAAAAATAGAGTAAATAAATTTATATAATAGATCTATCAGAAGATTCAAAAATAACTAAAAGAATAAATTGTTTTCTTACATAGATCTGGGTATCCAGATGCATCCAAATTCAAATGATAATAAAATAAAATTTTCTTTTCAATAATTTCATAACTACATTATACTGAAGAAGTTAAAACAAGGTTTTCACTACAAACATTTAAACAGACGAATCTCAATCACGGGAAAAATCTTTTTCAAAACACAAGGAGAAATTAATCTTTCAACATAGCAGTCAAAATTTATTACAGAAGAATAACTCAGAAAAGAAACAATGAACTTGAAAGGAACCTGAAACCCTTCGTTTGATGAAGAATCCTTCTGAATCCTCTTCTCGACTTTCTGCCTTCAACTCTTTTCCCGATCTTCCGCCTTCAACGTTCTTCTGAACAATCTTTTCTTTTCAAACTCACAATAATTTTTATCCAAAAAACCTCAAAAAAAAAGCCCAGCAACAATTCTTACTATCCATAATTTTACTCACAAATTCTATGATCGGCAGCACCTCTGCCTCAACCAATAGTCACGGCCTCCAAATTCATCATTATAAATTATCTACTGCAAATTACCATTGACTCATAAATTATTTACTAAAAATTACCATCGATTCAAAATAATTCTTAATAATTAGTATTAATGTAAACCATTTGACTCTCGTATAGCGAGCTCTCAGAAATCAGTCCCATGAATTGCTAGCACTGTTACATGAGTGATGCACTCAACAGTCCATCAATTTCTTGAGAGTTTTTATGTTATCTCAGCCAATCCGTTTTGTATTTACCATTGCTTCCTCACACTGCCATGTTGTAGTGCCTCATTCTGCTGTGCACGTGCCTTTTTGTGTGAATTACTTTTCTTCTGGAGTGAGCCATCAAACAGATCATACGCCTTTCCTATACTTTTTCTATAGCTGTCTCAATATCTAACCCATTTCGGGGCACTCCTGTTCAGCCTTGGACACCCGAATTTGCTATCAAGAATATTAAGCGCTCTCATCTCTGCATTAAACATTGATACCCAGCTGTAAATTAGTTTGTATATCATTCTACAAACTCGCACCCCCTCTGTAAGCTTATCTTCAAGCGATGTGTTGTATTCACTGTCCTCTATAATTAATAATTATTTCTCATTGATGACTGTATGTTATAATTGGGGGCCATGCATGGCTCCTGCGTGCAAGCCTATTTTTCTTAGATTGTTCCATTTAGTATCTCCACTAGCCTTTGTGGCTGTTTATAACGCTCGGTTTGGTGCTAGTTGTTTACTTTTGCTTGAGGCATTTTGTCAAATAGTTTAGGTGCTTTTTCGTTGCTTCCACACATCCTTAGTTCTATTTCTAAGCTCACTTTTAGGCACGGGAAAAGAGGTATGCATAAGAGGGATATATAGGTATGAATAAGAGTTTGTATGTGGCTTCCTACTCCAAACTGTGAATTATATTTAGCTTGGGTTCAATGTCTGCACTTTGGACTTTGCAGTTGGAAGTGTTTGCTACTTTTGCTGCTATGATGCACCTTATCTGTGATTTTGTTTATTGTTGACATGTAATCTGACTATGCGGTATTAGGTTGGCAATGATTATGTATATATGGTGCGATGTTTAGGCATTAAGGTATATTTTCAATTTTATGTATGTAATCATTTTATAATCTGAAATTGTAGCACTCAAAACAGCGTTATGACCTTAGTATATATATAAATGCATAAAAATGAAACACAAATAAATATACATTTATTCGTATGATATTAATATTTAGATGATTGTTTTTCGATATTTAGAAGTTAACAAAGTAAATAGGAATACATACTGAGTTGGGAAAAGCTCACTTGTTGTGATAGTTAATTTAATAGGGGAAAATTATTTACTTGTTTTTAGATAATTGTAAAGACGGTTTAAACAAATGGTTAGGACGTGAAATTATTACTTAAAGGTGGAAATTTTGGAAATAAGTATTTATGGTATTTAAGAGAGTTGCAGTATATATGTTATGTACTTTTTGAAAAGATGGTTTCTTTATGTGTTTATAATATACATTTCTAGCTGATGAGACTTAGATTTGCAATTACTAATGTTTGTTTGGCTTGTGCCTATTTTGAGAAAATAACTATACCATGCTTGACATGTCTGTTTAAAATTAACAATATGACTTCTTACATATATCTATGTTAAGAGCATTGTGGGCCCATTACCCACAGGTCCTAGGTAAAATCATTTTCACATCATAAATTTTTTGAAAATATCATCTTGTATTAATAACACAATATTTGGTTCTCTTAGCTTTAGACATGGGGACATGTCAATTTTTACAAGGGGAGAAACCACCTCTAATTTTTAAATGGTTGTAGTTATGGCATATATGTGGGTTAGATTGACCAAATATAAGTTGTCACATTATATTTATTAGAATAAGTCCTCTTGAATTATTTGTGCCGAAACAACACATAGCCTTAAAATTAACAGCTATCCTTGATTTGCACCATATTTTAGCTTCTTGATTAAGTAATAACAAATAGATGGTTGTATCATTTTACAATACTATAGTTTTTCTTGAGTTTAAATAGTATGAAATCACTTTGTATGGAATTCTAGAAGGGTTAGTTGTAGCTATGATAATAATTAAAAAAAAAACAATGAAAAATAGCACTAGTTGATTAGTGTCTAGTTAAATCCATATTTTCAATTTTAATAAAAATACAAGTAAAAAACCATGATAGTTCAAATGAAGATGCCTATTATATAACTCATCCTAGAATGGATTTTACTTAATATACTTGAACCTTTGGGTCATAAGTCATCTTATAAGCATAGACTCAATTAGACTTTTATATCTAGACAAATCATGACCTTGTGCCATAGATGTGAAGTCATAGTGATCTCCTTCCTATACTTAAGGGTTTCTTGATTTTGTGATCTATCATTTGTTGAAGATTGTGAATTTGAATAGATTAAACATGGTATTTTAAGAATTAAACAATACTTTCAATATCTAACTTAGTATTGAAGATTGTGGATTTTATAGTATTAATATTATGGATCATATTTCAACTTAGAAGTTGTGAAATAATAGTAAAATCCTACTCCAGTGATTTCCCCCTTGTTTACAAAAAAAACTCTTCATAAGATAAATGATGCAATAATTCACTTTAGAATTAATTATGGGAATAATAGTTAAGCCCAACTCTTTCCTTTAAGAGGTAAATGGTGATCTACCCACCCTTTGTTCATTATATAAATATGCGTATACACATTGTTATTACAAGAATGTAAGAGGTTCCTAAATAGTGTTTCAGGCAAGCAAGTCTTCAAATTTATATGATCCTATTGTCAAGTAGTATCTTAATACACTATTGCCCACTTAATATAGCCTTGAATGAGAATCATCTCATGGACCATGGGCTTTGATGTGTCAAAAATAATAAGGGAATGGCTACCTATAGACATCAAGTGCATTTTAGTTTTATTCTAGATGGGTGCACACTAGTTACATTAAATGAAGGATTAGTTCTAGTGTTTATCTATGAAGTTTCCTATGTATATTAATAATTTACTATTGATATTCCAAGAAATATTACCATGTATTATTCTATTGTACTTTGATATTGGACTTGATCAACCCAATAACTTTGTACATGTGTCTTATAGACTATTGTATTTATTTTCATTCAATTATACTTGACATATGAAAAAGAAGATACTCATGTAGTCCGGAATGCATGATTATCATCTTAGAATGTATTTTGAGTGTATTAATTTTATAGTTCAAGGATGAGTGACTACATAGTATGGGATATGTATGTCATTTGAATAGGTATATGTTATGTCAACACATGATAATAATTTTGTAAATTTAATGTTGAAGTTACATGTAAGTGATTAAAATATCTATATTAAAGAAAATTGATAAGGTTGAAATATGTGTGAGTAAACACATAAAATACCATTAGTTTCTTTCATTGTAAATATGTGTGTATATATATAGCTCTTGTCATTGCAAAAAATGTTTTTCTTGTAATACTTGTTAACTTAAAATACAATTGGAATAGGGAGATATCTATGAACTAAGAGAAGAAAAGGATATAGATGAAGTAAATATATACAAATTATTATGAAGAATGGTTATGCTCAATATCATTTTCTTCAATTATTGATTATGTGTTTTCTGAGTTGTGATGTAGATTTATCTCATGCTACTGAGGACAACAGCTAATTTACAGGGGGAGAATTGTTATGTGACTTTTTCCCCAAGAGAAAATAAATCTATTAAATAACCCTTTAGAATTAAAAAGGGGGAGAAAAATAAAGGATATTATAATCCTTTGGTAAAAAGAGAGATTAAAGAATATGAATAAACATTCTTTAAAAGGGGAAGCCTAATTATTTATTTAAATAATTGTTGAAAAGGAAACCTTTGTGAAAGGGTGTGATGATTTGGAAACCACCCCTTAAAAGATATATAAATCATTCATGTGAAACTTGGAAAAGGAGACATGAAAAAAAAGAGGAAAATCAAGTGGAGCACATTGCGGGAATAGGGTTTCAAGGTTAGCAGGCTGTGAGTAGGACGGAGAAGGGGCACTCCTACAGTGGGTGTCCAACCTGGGGTACAAGTGCGTGCACTCAGGACGGTCCTGGCCAGGGCATGGTTTTGTGGCACGAGTGTTGAGCATTGTTCCAGTGGAACCAACACTCGTGTAGAGCAGCCAAGTCTGCTTTCCTCCCAGACTACTCACAGACGGAAGAGGCTGAACCAAGGACCATTCCAGCAATAGTTGAGGGTTTCTTCTGCACATTTCAAAGATAAGTATTAATGTTTTATTAATTATCTGAGCAATGAAGTGTTTGAGTTTATTGAATTAATAATTTATTGACAACATGATTGAACATATTTGAACGCAATTTGTTGATCAGTTTATTATATACAATTTAAACTTCAAAGTCTTTAATTGAGCTTTAAATATTATACTAAAATTTGCACATAAAAGTTTTAGAATTCATCTCTGGAAATCAATTTAAATCATTGCATTTTAAATTTGGGAGTTAGTTTCTTCTAAACTATTTATTTGAGTTAATTTATTTTATATTACAAATTGATTTAATTTTTCATATACATTTTAAATTCAATTATCTAAAAATGCATTTAAATATCAATTTCAAACATACCAAGAAATAATTAAATAAAATTAAAATTAATTAAATTTTTCAATTCCTCTATCTAAAAACACATTTAGATATCAATTTCAAGAAATAATTATATAAAATTAAAAATAGTTCAATCCCCAAATTCATCTATCTAAAATCATATTTAAATATCAATTTCAAACCTACCATGAAATAATTATGTAAAATTAAAAATATTTTAATCCTTAAATTCATCTATCTAAAAATATAAATTATTTGTAAAAAAAATGGTCTAAAACAAATGGTGTATCTTGAAAAAAAGTGAAAATTCTTGTTATGTTATTACTCATATGAATATCCCATATATATTTTAAAAATGTAAAATTAAAAAATATTGATCTAATTAGTAGTAAATGTAAAAATCTTAAATTTACTATGGCAATTAACAAGATGTTTCTAAGTTCATATAAAAAATAAATCTTGTTATTATATTCAAAAATGTTAAAAAACAGTTTTATTCTATTTTGAAAAGACTTTGAATTAATATATATCTTTATAATAAATATTATAAATCATATATAAGCAATGATAAAAATAATTAAAAATTAGAAAGAACTATATTTCATCTTGAAAAGTTTCTATTTTGAACACATTTTGAATTAATATATATTTATCATAAATCATATATATTAATATAAAACAATGATAATTGAAATTAGAAAGAAGTATTCCATCTTTGAAAATATTCTAAACTAATTTTATCATAAACATTGTATATATATGTGTGTACCTATAATAATTTTTTAAGGTTTAATAATAATTTTAAGTGTCATATTTATAGTTATATCAAAATACAAAAATTCAAATGATACGGTCTAATAAATTTTTGAGTTTTAATATATGGTCTAAAATGCAAAAATTAGTCACATAGACCATTAAATTCCACGCCTTGCTTGTAACCTCCCAAAAATTCACACCAGTTCTGCTTTTTTTGATTTTTCAAAATTTCCAAGTCACCTCCACCATTATCTCCCACTCAAAATTTGCAATATAAAATAAGACTGATAATTTAGTATAAATTATTTAAGCCTTAATATTGCATTTTATTCACATAATAAAATTATTCCACAAAAGAAAAATAATAAAATAAAATACTCTCTTTTTTTTTGGTTGATGTTGATTGCTCTTACACCCAAGGATGCTCCTGCATCATAATTTGACCCATGAAGGATGCATTGGAAGAGATTAATGTTTCAAAAGTATTCACAGATACTCTATAAGTGTTGTAATGTTTTCATGGTTTAATACTACATGAAGTGTGAATGCTTTTACAGGTTGTGTTTTTTCCTTTTAAGAATTTTCCCATGGTATGTCTTATGGAATTTGTGGTAAGTCTTTGCTCTTTGTATTGTGATTATTTTATAAGATTTTATGCATGATTGTCTCTCATGGGGTTATACAAAAAATGGTTTGATCACCCTGGTAATTTTTTCTAATAGTCTAAACTTTTTTTACTATAGAAAATTTTCTTCCTCTTATTTTGAAAGTAAATAGAAAAGCTTTTGCTAGACTTGAGTCACTTTTTTCACCTTAGTGAGGAATGCTTATACATAATTTGTTGTACCAATTCTCCTAATTTATAAGATAAGGTGATAGAAGAAGGAACTATCTTATCCACATTAGCATTCACATAAAATATTTAGATAAGGGAAATGATAGGTGTTTTCTAGATGTGGTTACATCATCAAAAGTAATGAGCTAACCAAAAGAGTTAGAAATATGCATGAAAACCTCATCCTCATAAATTCCAATGGCAAGCTTGAAGGCCTAACCCAAATGGGGACCTTGTTAATGCATACCTTCTCTAGATTAAAACCTAATCTCCCCATTTTAAAGAATAAACCTACCTTACTAAGAAGCCACAAACCATCCAAGAGGTTGTAGACAATCTCCATGGTTGGTATAGGAGATAAAAAAAGAAGCTATTCATCATAGCTAAGATCTCCACATGGTGACATAGTTTCTATTTTGTCTGATCTCATTTTCTAAAAGCATCAATATTAGGCTCAACTCCAATAAAATTGTCAATAAGAGAATTCCCCAACCAAGAATAAGATATTTCTACAATAGAGTTAGGAACCTTAAGCATAATACCCTTGCCATCCCCAAGCAATTCTAAATAAACAAATTGCTTAACCAAAATGGAGTAGGACTTACTTTTGACAACTTCAACTAGAAAATCCTCAAGGGAAACCCACTAATATGTCTTGCAACATCAAAAAAAACTTAGAGAAGCCATAGGACACATGTTGAGACCATTCTTCTCTACCTCTAAATGCTAATTGTTAAAGCTACAAGAACACTACAACCTAGCCATGATATCTCCATTTGACTTGAGCTCATGCAATGCATAAAATCCTACACATGTTGAATTTGCAAGGACTCTAATAATACAATTGCTTCCACCAACATCCTTTGGTGCACAGAGGAATAGGGGAGGTCTAGCATAATCTCAACTCCAGAGATTGTGTGCTACTGCATTAAGTGCATCGATTAACATATTGTTAATATTGATGAGGTACCTTCATGAGGACTAGAGTCCACCACACTTGTAGATAGAACGGGAAGGAAGGAACATTTCAATCCCTACTATAAACAAACACAAACAAACAAATTTGTCTTCTTGTGCCATAGCTTGATTGACCATGGAATCTTTCATAACCACCACAAAAGATATTTTATTTTATTATCTTAAAAGAAGCACTTCATCCTTCCACCACCCTTCAACAACCCTTCCACTACCCTTGGCAATAAATGCTCCTCAAAATCTTTCTTATGGGCGTCAACACTCAAACAATAGATTAGGTAATCTTTCTTGCTCTTTGACATTTAGTGTACTAATCCATTCGTCTTCATCCTCCTTGTCTACATCCCCTAATTGTACGTTCGACCTTGTCAATGGTGCAAACCCTCTGGCAACCATTTTCAAACGCAGAAGCAATTCCGAAAACTCTTGATATTCTTGATTTTTCTTCTACTTGAAATTCCTTATAATTACTGTTAATCATTCACATTACTCAGGATGTGCACTACCATCTGTCCTTTGGATCTCTATTCTGCTTTGAATGATGGACACAGTAGACTCTTTTAGCTTCTCTTTTGCTTCTATTTCGTTATTTTCCCTTGTTTTCCTTTTACCATTCCCTCCCTCTGTACAGTCATTCACTCTGCCTTCTCCAATTGGATATGGCGGCACCATGTGGATCAACAATATCCAGTCTTTGGATTCATGGACACCTCAATCAGTTAAAATAGGCGCACTTACAGTCCGCCCAATTCTTCTCTCCAACAATATCTCATACGGAGGTGAGAACCTGCGGTCTGGATGTGGGTTCTTCTGCCATGCTGTTCCTTGTGACACAGGCTACGCTTTCGCCGTTTTCTTTGTTCTCTACAAAACTAATTATAGTGACCCAGATGCCCTGCAAATGGTGTGGACTGCAAATAGAGACCGTTTGGTCCAAGACAACGCCACCCTTGGACTCACCTCCAATGGAGATCTGGTGTTGAAAGACGCAGACGGTACTCTAGTCTGGTCTACAAATACATTCACAAGTGACTTTCAAGGGCTCGTGATGGAAGAATCAGGGAACCTGCTGCTCCGCAACAGCTCAAACGGAACCATGTGGCAGTCTTTCGACTATCTCACTGATACGTTGCTGCGAGATCAGAAGTTCAAGGTGGGACAGAAACTTACTGCAAACATTTCTCCAACCAACACAAGCAAAGGTATTTTTTATGGATCTTTGATTCGGGAAGGTTTTGTTATGTTTACAGCTATTACCCCACCTCAAATGTATTTTATGTATCCCACGCCTCCTCCACCTGTTAACATTTCCTTCGCACTATTCGACACCAACTCTCTCTTATACTATTCAGAAGGATCTCCATCCAATGCAATTGCAGTTAATATTTCCATACCTCATGATTCCCTCTTCTTAAAGATTTATTATGATGGGCATCTGAGATTTTACTCTTACCAAGCAAAAACTGGAAGAGCTGAAAATGACCTTTTGTCAGAAGCTACTAATGCGCTGAGCAGGTGTGACTATCCAACAGCATGTGGGGATTATGGTATTTGCACAGATAGTCAGTGCGGCTGTCCAGAGAAAGGTAAGTACTTTTTTCAGACTGACGCCTCAAATCCCAGTTCGGGATGTACTCCATACAATCCACTCGTTTGTTCACAGACACCCACAAGCAATAGCAGCACGCCAGGTCATTCCTTTCTGGAGCTGGAGCATGTTTCGTATTTTAGTTGTAAATGGGAAAAACCCTCTATTCGAGAGTTGGTCTCAGGAGATTACTGTAAAAATCTTTGCTTCACAAATTGCTCTTGCAAAGCAGCTTTTTTCATACCATACACCGCCAATTCTTCTCTTGGCCATTGTTTTCTCAAATTCTCGGTCTTCTCCTTGCAACTGAACAATAAAACAACTGATAACTTTTACAATTCAACTGCTTATATTAAAGTTCAGTCAAGACCCAAGCCAGTTAATTACTCAGTTATAATTATCACTGTTTCTGTTATTGGTGGTGCTGTGGCCCTGTTTCTATTATTGTGGGTATGGTTATATAAATTGGGAAAGGGTAGGCAAAAGGAGCAAAAGGACGAGGATTTAGACTTTCCTGCTTGCTTACCTGTGCGATACTCATTCCAGGAATTGCAAAAGGCTACAAATGACTTCAGCTTGAGGCTAGGCAGTGGAGGATTCGGTTCAGTTTATGAGGGCATTTTGTTGGACAACACACAGATAGCAGTGAAGCGGCTGGACAGAGCAGGGCAGGGCTCCAGAGAGTTCCGTGCAGAAGTGGAGACGTTGGGAAACATTCATCATCTTAATTTGGTGAGACTGAAGGGATTCTGTGCAGAAAAGTCCCACCGAATGCTTGTATACGAGTATCTAGTAAATGGGTCTCTGGATAAATGGATATTTCCCAACGGAAGCCGTCAACATGTGCTGGATTGGAAGACTAGATCGAAAGTGATTCTTCACATAGCACGGGGATTATCATACTTGCACGAAGAGTGTCGAGAACGAATCATTCATTTCGACATAAAGCCCCAGAACATTCTTCTCGATGAAAACTTCAATGCCAAGGTCTCAGATTTTGGGCTGGCAAAGCTGATTAACAGAGAACAGAGTGAAGTGATAACAATGTTGAGAGGAACGCCAGGTTATATGGCGCCTGAGTTATTGGACATGCAGTTTACGGAGAAAGCAGATATATATAGCTTTGGCGTTATGGTGGTAGAAATTGTGAGCGGAAGGAGAAGCAGAGAGCTTACATCACCGGGATGTGGATTGTTTCCAGTGTTACAGCGTAAGGCAGAGGAAGGGAGATTCGTCGATTTAGTCGATTCCGAAATCAAAGATGAAGGGATTGGTGTAGAGCAGGAGGCAGAGAAAGTGTTAAGAGTGGCGATATGTTGTATACAGTATAATTTTACAAGGAGGCCAGCAATGTCGACCGTAGTGAAGACATTGGAAGGTATGATCGAGATGGATGAGGGTCCTTCTGTGTTTACATGCTCACCAAATCTGCCTTTGCTCTTATCTGAAGATTTTAGTGACAGGGGAATCTCCTCTGGGCCTTCGGTTTCTGAATTATCCGGACCCAGATGATTTTTTCTCTTTCCATGTTTTTTCACCGTCACCTCAATTTCTCTTTACTTTCCCTTCTGGAAATCAATGGATGTTTGTACATTTATATGATACAAAATGATTATGCTGCATCTTCTTGTTATTTTAGAATTATTGTGAATTTCTGCGAGTGTACTGTATATAATCAGAAATTTTCGTCATAAAAAATAGAATATTTTGATTAATATGTATTAGAATCTTCAGCATGGGAAGAAAAGTTTGAACAGAGAAATTTTGTGCTAACTGTCAAGGAGACCGTCGGTCAAGAATAGTTTCTTTCCAATTCAAAGCATGACTGTAAGTTCAACTTGGGTAGATATGCTATGCAATTTATGTAAGAATCGTTATTGTAGTCTTGTGGCTCAGTCGTTTCTTTTTACTCCAGCTGCTTCATTTTTATAATTTAATTTGCTTTGTTCAATATATATATATATATATATATATAAAATATATGTCCAAGAATAAAAAACCTTATCGGCCGCATAATTAATGAATAGAATAGTGGTCAAATGATGTGCAAAATATTGACTAATATTTTTGCCATGACTTTATGGTAGGATTGTCTTACTTGATAGGAGGGACGAGTTTTCATAAATTTCAATCTTCTTTACTTAATTGTGTTTTTTTAAATTAATATTTTAGATTGAAACTTAAAAATTTGAGGAAAAATAATTGATTTATTATTTTTCTACTATTCTAATGATACAAAAATATAAGCATAGTTAGATTTAAAAATATATTGCTCTTCACGAAAGTGAGATAAGTTGATTATCTTATTAATTTATCTCGGATTACATATAAAATGAAGTTTGATTATTAATTTAATTTAATCTTTAATATAAAATCACAACTCACTAACAATTTAAGTATTTTTATATTTTCTTTTTTGTTTGAGGGTTAATCATCTTAATCTAGATCATTTTTTTGCAATTGATTGGTATCAAGAGTATGCGTCTTAGCTTATACCTCTTCAATCAAGACCCAAGAACCAAAAGGTACCCATTGCACCTAATTTTCCTAGAGCTTGAACTTGGCCTCATCCCTTATTTATTGCCTTTGTGGTTTAGAACCTTTGTGTATGGCTAACCATCTTCATCTAAACTTTTTTTTTTGCAACTGATTGCTTTCAAGAGTACGATTCTAAGCCTTTACCTCTTCAATCAAGACCTAAGAACCAATTGGTATCCATTCCACCTAATTTTCCTAGAGCTTGAACTTGGCCTCATCCCTCATTTATTACCTTTGGGGTTTAGAATCTTGGTGTATGGTGTAATCAAGGAGTTCACATCATCACTCTCACCAATTGTGCACAACCAATTGAATTATAACCCTTTAATACAATTTAAGTATTTTTAAGGGAGTCATTTTGAAATTTTAGAAATGTTATATATTTTAATCATGTTAAAAGTTTCATATTATTAGTAGTTTAATTTTTTAATAAATAATTGAGTTTTTAAAAGATGAAACAATATATGTTTATAATTTATATTGTCATGATATTATATAATCTATATTGAATTGGTTGTGAAGGAATGCATATTTCATAGTAAAGATCAAATATTTAAATTATATATCTAATAAGGTGATATACCTCCTCATAATTGTAAGAGAACAAAATTATTTTTACATAAATTTAGGAAAATTAAATAAACATGTATTAGTTTTTGAAAAACAATCTTCTTGGTGCAAGATTTGTAGACATGAGGAACTTTGATAGTGAGCTCTCTAGTGAGATCATTCATAATAGAATATTCCCTCTCCCTTTCCCTAGTAGGAGTCACAACAACTATAAAATGAGGCAAGTGAAAAATTTAGTTTCATAGGGTAATACACATAAAGCATTAATTAACTTAGAAGATTGGATAAGATTTGGGTATTAATAAATTGAAGTGCTATTGATGAAACTTATATGAAAAAGATAGTCATATTTATCTCTCAAGTTAATGATGGATTGCATCTATGTTAAAAGTTTTTATAACCAATTCATGAATGTTTAAAAGAATGATGTCATATATATGCTCATTGTTGGTTCCCCAATTGTTGTTCCATAATCTTGGAACATAATTTTATCTTCAACATTGAGGGTTGTCATTTATGAGGGTAAAACAAGGGTTCAAATAGATTATCGAGGGATCAAGGCCAAAAAATGAGAGTGGATAATATATCCAACAATTTAGTCTCAAATAGGCATAGGGAGGTGTTCATAGAGGTACCCAAGTAATAGGTTGTAAATTCCAAAAGGTTTAAAGTTTGTAGTTTTATCCAAAATAAGTTTAAACCCAGAAGTTGTCACTAGGTTAAACACAAATCAACTAAAAACATTTTCTTAGTAGTTAATCCTAATTGAAGAGAGAAAAACCTCCTTGTTTCTATTTGGAAAGGTGGATAAACATTATTTTTGGGTTGCCTATAATAAGAAAAGGGTTTTTTACACCTTGCACATGACATATTCATTTTAATTTCATAAAATAAATATCAATTTTTGGTGCATCTTAGGAGATACATTTAGCCACTTTTTATGTTTATTCTATTCCACTTGTGAAGTTATATGTAACATTGGTTAGATATTTTATGCATGGGTTGCATATGGAAAAATATTTTATTTTGAAAAAATAGTTAAAAAGTAAATGTTGAGGTAAATGGTTTTGTGTGCTCATGGCTTTTAGATACATGATTTTACTTTACCACTCAATTATTTTTTGTGAGCTTGATTCTATAAAAGGAAGCACATGTTTATTCGTTGGTTCGTTAGCTAGTTGGTGGTTTGACTTGACTATCATTTATATTGAGCTCTCTTGTTGATTGTATATTTTAAGCAAGCAATGCGATGTGTAGATATATGATTTGACCCATGGAGGATACATTGGAGGAGAATGATGTTTCAAAAGTATTCACTAAGACTCTATAAGTGTTGTAATGTTTTCATTGTTTAATACTACATTAAGTGTGAATACTTTTAGAGGTTGTTTTCTTCCTTTTAAGATTTTTCCAATTGTATGTCTTGTGTAATTTGTTGTATGTCTTTGACCTTTGCATTATTGTTATGCTATAAGATTTTATGCATGCTTTTCTCTCACAAGGTTATGTAAAAATGGTTTGATCACCCTAGTAAATTTTTCTAATAGTCTAAGCTTATTTTACTCTAAAAAATTTTCTTCCTCTTATTTTGAAAGTAAACAAAAAATCATTTGGTAGACTTGAGTCACTTTTCTCACCTTAGTGAGGAATGCTTGTACATAATTCTCCTAATTTATAAGATAAGGTGATTGAAGAAGGAAATATCTTATCCACATTAGCATTCACATAAAAGAAGGAAAACAATACGTGTTTTCTAGATTTGGTTACATCATCAAAAGTAATGAGCTAACCAAAAGAGTTAGAAATATGCATGAAAACCTCATCCTCCCAAATTCCAATGACAAGCTTGAAAGCCTAACCCAAATGGGGACCTTGTTAATGCATACCTTCTCTAGATTAAAACCTAATCTTTTTTTTTTTTAAAGAATAAACCTACCTTGCTAAGAAACCACAAACCATCCAAGAGGTTGTAGAAACAATCTCCATGGTTGGTATAGGATATAAAAAATGAAGCTATTCATCATAGCTAAGATCTCCACATGGTGACATAGTTTCTATTTTGTTTGATCTCATTTTCTAAAAGTGTCAATGTTAGGATTAACTCCTATAAAATTGCAAATAAGAGAATTCCCCAATTGAGAATAAGATATTTCTACAATAGAGTTAGGAACCCTAAGCATAATAGCCTTGGCATCCCCAAGTAATTCCAAATAAACAAATTGCTTAATAAAAATGGAGTAGGACTTACTTTTGACAACTTCAACATAGAAATTCCTCAAAGGTGACCCACTAGTATATCTTACAACATCAAAAAAACTTAGAGAAGCCATAGGACACATGTTAAGACCATTCTTCTCTACCTCCAAATGTTGATTGTTAGAGCTACAAGAACACTACAAGCTAGCCATCACATCCCTATTTGAATTTAGCTCATGCAATGCATAAAATCCCACACATGTTGAATTTGCAAGGACTCTGACAAGACAATTGCTTTCACAAACATCCTTTTATGCGTAGAGGAATAGGGGAGGACTAAGGTAATCTCAACTATAGAGACAGTGTGCTACTGCATTGATTAACATATTGCTAATATTGATGAGGGTACCTTCATGAGGGCTAGAGTCCACCACACTTGTAGATATAGGGGGAAGGAAGGCACATTTCAATTCCTACTATAAACAAACACAAACAAATTTATCAAACATTGAATCATAACTTAATTGGCCATGGAATCCTTCATAGCCACCATGAAAGATATTTTATTTTATTTTATTATCTTAAAAGGAGTACTTTATCCTTCCACAACCCTTCGAGAACCCTTGACAATAGTGGAGTCAACTACAACCTCCAAAATGCATCTCAAAATCTTTCTTGTGGGCCTCAAACTAAAGATTAGGTAATCTTTCTTGTGGGCCTCAATCCATGGATTAGATAATCTTTCTTGCTCTTTGACATTTAGTGTACTAATCCATTCGTCTTCGTTCTCCATGTCTACATCCCCTAATTGTACGTTAGACCTTGTCAATGGTGAAAACCCTCTCGCAACCATTTTCAAACTCACAAGCATTTTTAAGAACTCTTGATATTCTTGATTTACACCCTCTCGCAACCACTTTCACACTCACAAGCACTTTTAATAACTCTGATATTCTTGATTTTTACCCTATCGCAACCATTTTCAAACTCACAAGCATTTTTAAAAACTCTTGATATTCTTGATTTTTCTTCTACATGAAATTCCTTATAATTACTATTAATCATTCACATTACTCAGGAAGTTCACTACCGTCTGTCCTTTAGATCTCTATTCTGCTTTGAATGATGGACACGGTCGACTCTTTTAGTTCCTCTTTTGCTTCTATTTCGTTATTTTTCCTTGTTTTTCTTTTACCATTCCTTCCTTCTGTACAGTCATTCGCACTGCCTTCTCCAACTGGATATGGCGGCACCACGTGGATCAACAATATCCAGTCTTTGGATTCATGGACACCTCAATCAGTTAAAATAGGCGCACTTACAGTCCGCCCAATTATTCTCTCCAACAATATCTCATACGGAGGTGAGAACCTGCGGTCTGGATGTGGGTTCTTCTGCCATGCTGTTCCTTGTGACACAGGCTACGCTTTCGCCGTTTTCTTTGTTATCTACAAAACTAATTATAGTGACCCAGATTCCCTGCAAATGGTGTGGACTGCAAATAGAGACCGTTTGGTCCAAGACAACGCCACCCTTGGACTCACCTCCAGTGGAGATTTGGTGTTTGAAAGACGCAGACGGTACTCTAGTCTGGTCTACAAATACATTCACAAGTGACTTTCAAAGGGTGGTGATGGAAGAATAAGGGAACCTGCTGCTCCGCAACAGCTCAAACGGAACCATTGGGAGTCTTTCGACCATCTCACTGATACGTTGCTGCCAGGTCAGAGGTTCAAGGTGGGACAAAAGCTTACTGCAAACATTTCTCCAACCAACACAGGCAAAGGTATTTTTTTATGGATCTTTGACTCGGGAAGGTTTTGTTATGTTTACAGCTACTACCCCACCTCAAATGTATTTTATGTATCCCAAGCCTCCTACACCTGTTAACATTTCCTTTACGCGATTCGACACCAACTATCTCTTCTACTATTCAGAAGGATCTCCATCCAGTCCTATTGCAATTAATATTTCCATACCTCATGACTCCCTCTACTTAAAGATTTATTATGATGGGCATCTGAGATCTTTCTCTTACCATGCAAAAACTGGAAGAGCTGATACTGACCTTTTGTCAGAAGCTACTAATGCGCTGAGCAGGTGTGACTATCCAACAGCATGTGGGGATTATGGTATTTGCACAGATAGTCAGTGCGGCCGTCCAGAGAAAGGCAAGTACTTTTTTCAGACTGACGCCTCAAATCCCAGTTCGGGATGTACTCCATACAATCCACTCGTTTGTTCACAGACACCCACAGGCGATAGTAGCACGCCAGGTCATTCCTTTCTGGAGCTGGATCATGTTTCGTATTTTAGTAATAAGTGGGAAAAACCCTCTATTCGAGAGTTGGTCTTAGGAGATCACTGTAAAAGTCTTTGCTCCACAAATTGCTCTTGCAAAGCAGCTTTTTTCGTGTATGGTTTCACCGCCAATTCTTCTCTTGGCCATTGTTTTCTCAAATTCTCGGTCTTCTCCTTGCAACTGAACAATAAAACAACTGATAACTTTTACAATTCAACTGCTTATATTAAAGTTCAGTCAAGACCCAAACCAGTTAATCACTATGTTATAATTATCACAGTTTCTGTTATTGGTTGTGCTGTAGCCCTGTTTCTACTATTGTGGGTATGGTTATATAAATTGGGAAAGGGTAGGCAAAAGGAGCACAAGAACGACGATTTAGATTTTCCGGCTGGCTTACCTGTGCGATGCTCATTCCACGAATTGCAAAAGGCTACAAATGACTTCAGCATGAGGCTGGGCAGTGGAGGATTCAGTTCAGTTTATGAAGGCATTATGTTGGACAACACAAAGATTGCAGTGAAGCGGCTTGACAGAGCAGGGCAAGGCTCCAGAGAGTTCTGTGCAGAAGTGGAGACGTTGGGAAACATTCATCATCTTAATTTGGTGAGACGGAAGGGCTTCTGTGTAGAAAAGTGCCACCGAATGCTTGTTTACGAGTATCTACTAAATGGGTCTCTAGATAAATGGACATTTCCCAGCGAAAGCCGTCGACATGTGCTGAACTGGAGGACTAGATCGAAAGTTATTCTTCACATAGCACGGGGATTATCATACTTGCACGAAGAGTGTCGAGAACGAATCGTCCATTTCGACATAAAGCCCCAGAACATTCTTCTCAATGAGAATTTCAATGCCAAGGTATCAGATTTTGGGCTGGCAAAGCTGATCAACAGAGAACAGAGTGAAGTGATAACAGTGTTGCGAGGAACACCAGGTTTATATGGCACCTGAGTTACTGGACATGCAGTTTACGGAGAAAGCAGATATATATAGCTTTGGCGTTATGGTGGTAGAAATCGTGAGCGGAAGGAGAAGCAGAGAGCTTAGATCACCTGAATGTGGATTGCTTCAAGTGCTACAGCGTAAAGCAGAGGAAGGGAAATTCGTGGATTTAGTAGATTCCGATATCAAAGATGAAGGGATTGATGCAGAACAGGAGGCAGCGAAAGTTTTGGGGCTTGTCATATGTTGTATACAGTATGATTTTACAAGAAGGCCATCAATGCCGACCATAGTAAAGGCATTAGAAAACATGACCGAGATGCATCAAAGTCTTTCTGTGTTTACAGGCTCACCAAATCTGCCGTTGCTCTTATCTGAAGATTATAGTGACAGGGGAATCTCCTCTGGACCTTCGGCTTCTGAAATATCCGGACCCAGATGATTTTTTCTCTTTCCACGTTTTCACCGTCACCTCAATTTGTCTTTACTTTCTCTTCTGGAAATCAATAGATGTTTGTACATTTATATGATACAAAATGATTATTACTGTATCCCGTTGTTATTTTAGAATTATTGTGAATTTCTACAAGTGTACTGTATATAGTTTGGAATTTTCGTCATTAAAAAGGTCGAATATTATTATTAATAAATATGAGAATCTTCAGCATGTGAAGAAAAGTTTGAACAGAGAAATTTTGCGCTAACAGGCAAGGAAACCGTCGTACACGAAGAATAAAAAAACTCATTGGCCTAATAATTAATGAATAGAATATTGGTCAAACGGTGTGCAAAATATTGACTAACATTTTTTTCATTGACTAATAATTAAGGAAACGGTGTGCAAGGAAACCGTCTTATTGTCGAGAGGCGTACCACTACAATCGCAGGCATCCGTATACATAAAAACTTGTGATTAAATCTTAGATGTATCATCGTTGATAGATAATGCATAATGGACGAGAACAAAGGAGTTAGTTATAAAGATATTTCCGCTTAAATCTCACCTGTAATTAAAAAAATTAATGCGAAATGTTTGATAATGAGTCGGTCTATTCATTTTCCCTAACCCTGACGCATGTATGCATTTCCCCTAAATCCTAAACCACATCTTTTATTTCCGTTATAAGCTACTTTCTTTCATTCTACTTTCTTTCATAATAAACTAAGCAGGTTCGAGGAAGATGGCTGGCGAGGAAGGAGATGGCTGGGTCTATTGCCCTTGTTTTTTCCATTGGTTTTATCTTTCTCTATTTTTTCTTGCTATTCTTTAATTGCAATTACCTAGCTGTAACTCCCATTTTCATCTTCTCTGGTCTAGCAGCTGTAGTTCCACATCAAATGTAGTACGTATCTGTCTAGAGCATTATAGTATGGGTGGGTTCGTGACTACTGAATGTATGCTTGGGGACTTAACACACGCCGTCCTTGTGGATCTTACGTAAATCTTTAAATTGTGGAATTGGAAACAATAGCCAGTGCTTTTGTGCCCTTGGCCCATGGTCGTAAGAGGTACATGTTAAATAACTGAGTAACCAAATTGGTATATGCAGAGTGTATGAGATGCATGACTATTGACTTTGAGTTACCATTTGACTGAAAACATATAGTATTCGAGGAAGTATGGTCACATAGTCTGGGATGCATATATGAGGTTTAACCAATCTGCTTAAATAACTGGTGCTTCACAGAGAAAAAAAACTCATTCTATTAACAAACAACATTTAATTATATTAATTCATACATATACAAGCTATCTCACTTTTCCGAGTCTTTAGCTATTGAATTAACACAGGTTTTAATAGAGAATGCTTCCTACATTTCACAAATGGTGCAAGAGCATTGCCAAAAAGATAGAAATCTACACAAAGGGGTTAACAAATTTTTTTTGAAATACTTTCCATCAATTAAAGGAGAAACAAACGTAACAATCAAAACTGGAAGGTCACCTTTAATCTCAGTTTGACCTGATTCTCATGACCCCAGAAACATTTGTGAGAGAACCTTGATGTACTCAAAATAAGTCTATCCTCTACTATAATTGTTGCATTTCTAGGAGAACAAAATAGACAGAAGAATGTCAAAAAGTAAATGCAGAAGAGAATCCCTCTCAATACTGAAGTTACCACTTAAGGGAATAAATATGGCTTATGAGGGAAGTTACTCCACAACATCATTCATGAGTTTAAAGAACTTATGTGTTGCAGTCAACTAAGGGTTTCTTCTCCAATAGGATTTCAAGTTATCAGGTGATTCTATCTGTTCAAGCCTTTATTTATTTTATCAAAATTCAAGATGCAAAAGTCCATATCTCAAGTTCGTAACAAAGGCCATTTTTTCTACGAGAAGCAAGCCTACACGTAATAGCCCTAGTTCTAGGCTTTCAAACCAATCAAAGCTGATTTGTATATCCTTCCTTCCTGTGTTTAAGTCCTAGAATATCATTACTATTACTAGAGTTTTGGATTGAAGTTCTTTTGATTATCATAAAAAATTTGAAGTTAAGAAGAATCACATTTACAATCAAGACCAAACAAGGAGCATTTGAAGGTAAGAAGAATCACATTTACAATTAAGACCAAACAAGGAGCATTTACCAATCACATATACTCTTCGTGACTAACAGTTCACAAGAACACATCTCTTGTCAGTATTTTTCTTCTCAAATTCCTGTCCATGTCATGCATTCCTTTACACATAAGCAATTGGAAACCTTTTTCCAGCTTAACGGGAAAAACATGAAAGATGAAGAAGTGCATAAAATTATAAGACCAAATGTGTGATTTCAAAGAAAAGGTTGCACATTATAGTTTTTTGTGTCCATTTCATATTCAAATTAAATAAAAAAGAAATTATTCTCATAAATAGAACATAAACCCTTCAAGGTAACCCTAACAGAAGAAAAATTCATCTCGAATAGAGGAAAAGAAGACAACACTGTATTGTATTATTAATGATTATTCAAAATATGTTATGGAGAAAATATGATATCCTCGTCAGTAAATCATTCTCAGCGAGGAAGAGATTAACAAAGGAAATAAATTCACCTTGAAGCACATAGAAAGGAAAATCTCTACAGCCTTCAAAGGAACACCATATAGAGATAATGGTGGCGATTCCCTAAGGTTTCCAACTTCTATTAGAAAAAAAAGTGATGAATTTCCATCATGTGCTACCTGTAAAAAAAATTCCTTTTTTCTTCTTCAAAAGATGTTTTTCTTAAATGGAACTCAACTATTACAATATAAAGTTAAACCACAAGCTCCAGTGAACCACTCAAACGATCAAATATCACATTTTTTTGTTTATGCTTCTATCATTTGGGAATCAAATGCTAAGTGACCAAGAGAGCCTGTTTTGGTACAAAAATAAATAAACTACCTTGGATTCTCTCAAGACCTGTAGCCTTGTCCTTGCCAACCTACTACCAGAGAAAATCTAAATAGTAAATATTATTATTTTATCAAATTATATCCACCAAAGTCTAATGTTAAGTAGTATATATCTCAAAGATAAGAGGAAAGCAGCTTGCCTATACTCCAAAGTTCAAGGACCAAAGATTTCCTTATCAAACAAAAGATTGTGTACTCTGTAAACTACCTATGTCCAGTTGCCAATTAAGAAAGGAACACATCATAGATTTTCAAAACTTCAATGTAGTTCTATAATTTAGCTATAAAGCATGTGTTGCAAAATGATTGATGTTTTGTTAACATCGAGGTGCCTTACTTTCACCACTTTCACCATAGATAATCAAGCATGAAATTGAATCTAAAGTTTCACAAGAGTTATAGAAAATGGACCTATATAAGAAATCCTACTTAAGACTACAATTAATGCCCACCAAAGATAGCCTATCCAGGATTACCCCATTGGAGGCTCCAGCAGCATTGGCATCACATAAGATGCTTTTACTATGATACATTACTGCACAATGACCAGCCTATCATCTTCCCCATTGGAGGCTCCAACAACATTGGAATCACATAAGATGCTTTTACTGTGATACTTTACTGCATAGTGACCAGCCTGTCATCTTTCTTCCCAACCCCATTATCAAAAACTACTGCAGCTATATTACATTTAAAAGAAATAATTATAAGTACTTAGCTAAAAGAATGAAATAGAGGAAAAGAAAACTATGATTAAAAAGAATATTGTATATTTGAATCCTTCCACCAGGAGGAAGCATTTGTTAAAAATAAGCAGAACACGTGAATCTAACAGAAAGCCAAAACTAAAAAGAAAATCCATGGTTTCGACCTGTTAATTACTTTCAATCTGCCCAAATTAATGTTATTGAAAATTACTTCATCAATCAAATTGAAACAACGGGAAGTAAAAAATAAATTAAAGTATATATTTAAAAATCACAAACTTAAACGTGCTACAACCTACACCCATTAGGGCAAGCTTTTGAATTTCCCCTTCTCTACACTTGCCTGGCAGATTAGACTTCAAAATAAGGTTTATGTAAATTTTGAACATAATAGTATTCTTTTAGTTGTCATAATGTTATGGACCAGGGTGTTACAATCTGCAGAAGCTCCCCTTGAAATACTGCCCCTATCTTTTTCAACTTTATTGATCACTTTAGAACTGTCATTTTATGGATAACGGTTAAAGTTACAAACATGTCATTTCGACTTTACAAAAATTGCATATATGGTAGTAATTCTTCCACAAATTGTTAACTCAAAGCTTCCAACATTTTAATGGGATAATTTTTTTGGATGTGAAATTCAATTTTTATGAATGCTAAAGTAAAAGTATGAACTGCAAAATTGGGGGAATTGTTCCTATAGTTACAACCTAAAAGTTATGTGGCAGGAAACTGTGAACCAACAGATTGGTAATCTGTATTTGGAAGAACTAATGGTAGAAACATCTTTGCTCTTTGATTCAATATTTCCCTCAAGAAGGTCAAAACATTAGAAACAAAAAAAGTGACAGTTATATCCAGAGAAACAATAATTTCTCACTTGCTTTTGAAGAATCTAAATTCCAATCAAAAGCTCTGGCATATGGGGACTTTGCCTCTAGCACTAATTGCATTTAATAGGCTTTCTCAACCCATTGATCAATCTTGTCATATGTTAGGATTAGGCTACTAGCCAAAAACCAATTTTGAAAACATCCACAAAGCTACTATCATTCACTATAATGGTAGGGCATAGCCATCTGGACATAGCCTTTCCTAAGCTAAGGCTTTTGTGGGAAAAATATGTGGATTTTTCAGACAATTTTATCAAATGTTGTAATATAGTAGATTCTAAACTCTCAACATAACTACTTCCATTCAATCTTTGTTTGGAGGTAAATCATTTGTCTCCCCATTGTATAGATTGATTGGTTGTAAATATCAACTGAGCCTTGTTCATTCCCTCAATTATCATTATCTTTTTGGTTTTGGCAAGATTTCTTTTGTAGGGGATTTGATCTGAGAGTAAATTTTATTCTTAAAGAACACATTTGGAAACATTATGTTTGAGCAGTCAATTAGCAATGCAAAAACATACCAGCTATATGCTTTTATAAACTTCAGACTGTTTTATTTTGTAATTTTTATCAAGGAAATTATCAATTTTTTTCAATCCTTTTTTCATTTTTTAAATCAATTTGTAGCGCAAGTTACTTGGGTTTTATGGGTTGTGACTATGATGAAATATAAATGTAGCTTCTTATGAAATTAAATTTTAAAATATATCTATGATGTTAATGTTTTCCATCAATATAATTGTTCAAGATGTCATGAATATGAAATATAATGACCTATAAATATCATGAGCTTCATGCATTATATGTTATAGAATATTAGAAGAGTTCAATTATAAATGAGTTCCTTTTGTAAATAAAGAGAATGCTATGGTCATCTAGAATCAAGGGTGACTTGAGAGATGACACTTCACAACAAAGCTCAATTTGAACAACAAAAATAATTCATTAAGGAGATAACATTTCTTGGATAATTGTTCAAAGGCTGAAGAAATCTCTTCCCAAATCTCTATTCCAATTGCACACTAGAGTCAAAAGTCTGAAGATGAATAGGTTACAGTTTTGCATTGCTTAGCTTGGATCCTTGAGTATTGTTTTGTAATTGTCAACTTGGTTGCACTTGTGTTAAATCATGTTTGGTAGCTTGGCTGCAATTGTATTATTTATGTCCCATATGAAAACTTGTGTAGACTTTGAGTTGTTCTATTTGATGTGTAGGGTTTATGATCGCTTCAAAACCAACTTATCTTAATTAAAATGACTCAAGTTCTATTTTGGACTAAAGTTCTATTATCCAAGTTTTGACTTAAAGTTAATGAAATATACCTATTTAAGAGACAAGTGTCAATTATTGAATGATAATTTGACCTATTATTAATATATCATTAACTTATTAACCTTGAACAATTTTTGCTATTGAATGATAAGTAATGCTTATTCAAGGGAGAATTAAATAATTATTTTTAAATAAATAAAATAAAATAACTCTTTAGTAAAGAAACTAACTTTTCTTAAACAATGCAAATTAAATAAAAACAAAGTAAACAATGTAAGTTCTATTTTGGACTAAAGTTCTAATATCCAAGTTTCAACTTAAAGTTCATGGAATATATCTATTTAAGAGACAAGTGTCAATTATTGAATGACAATACAATTGCAAAACGGATTCCTGCAAATTGATATGTCTCGGCGTTTTCTATATAAATTATGTAATAAGATGGATAAGCTAATGATGCGTCTTATTGATAGTAAGGTGATTTTCCATAAATTTCAATCTTCTGAATTAATTATGTTTTTAAATTAATATTTTAGGTTACAACTTAATAATTTATCACTTAATGACAATGAGAACAAACAATTGATTTATTAATTTTTACTATTTTAATGATAAAAAAATATAATCATAGTTAAATTTAAAAATATATCGTTCTTCATAAATGTTAGATAAATTGATTATCTTATTAATTTATCTTGGATTATATATGAAATAAATTTGATTGTTAATTTAATTTATCTTAAATGTAAAATCACAACTCACTAATAATTTAAATATTTTTTTTTCATTTGAGGGCTAACCATCTTCATCTACATCATTTTTTTGCAACTGATTGGGTATCAAGAGTATGAATCTAATCTTATAACTCTTCAATCAAGACCCAAGAACCAAATTGTATCCATTCCACTTAATTTTCCTAAAGCTTGAACTTGGCTTCATCCCTTATTTATTACCTTTGGGGTTTAGAACCTTGGTGTATGGTGCAATCAAGGAGTTCACACCATCACTCTCACCAATTGTGTGCAACCAATTGAACTATAAAGCTTTAACATAATTTAAATATTTCTAAGTGAGTCATTTTGAAATTTTTGAAATATTATATTTTAATCATGTTAAAAGTTCTAGATCATTAATAGTTTAACTTTTTAATAAATAATTGAGATTTTAAGATAAAAAAGTAGAGATCTTTATATAATGGCCATACATAATTAGGATGTGTATAATGATGAAACAATATTTGTTTGTAATTGATATTGTCATGGTATTATAGAATCTATATTGAATTGGTTGTGAAGGCATACATATTTCATAGTAAAGATCAAACATTTAAATTCTTTAGAATAAGGTGACGTAACTTCTCCTAATTGTAAGAGAACAAAGTTACTTTTACATAAATCTAACAAAATTACATAAAAATGTATATTAGTTTTTGAAAAAAATTCTTCTTGGTGAAAGGTTTGGAGACAAGAGGGACTTTAATAGTGAGATCATTCTTAATAGAATATCCCTTTCCCTTGCCCTTGTAGGGGTCACAACAACTATAAAAGGAGGCAAGGGACAAAGTTAGTTTCTATGGGAGCCACTCATAGGGTAATACAAAAAAATAAATAATTAAAATAGATTCAATTAATTTGGAAGAGTGGACAAGAGTTGGGTATTAATAAATTGAAGTGCTATTAATGAAAATTATATGAAAAAGATAGCCATATTTACCTCTCATGTTAATGATGGAATGCACAGATGTTGATTTTTTTTTTAACTAGTTCATGAATGTTTAGAAAATTGATGCCACCGATATGCTCATTGTTGGATCCCAAAATTTTTGCTTCATAATCCTAGAATAGTTTTATCTTCAACATTAAGGGTCATCATTTATGATGGTAAAATATCTTAAGTTCATCAACATATTACAGAGGGATCAAGGCCAACAAATGAGAGTGGATAATATCTCCAACAATTTAGCCTTAAATAGGCCTAGGAAGGTGTTCCTATAGGTACCCTAAAAAGGTTGTAAATGCCAAAATATTTAAAGTTTTTAGTTGTATCCAAAATAAGCTTAACGCCAAAAATTTTCACTAGGTTAAAGGAAAACCAACTAAAAAAGGCCTCTTATATATCTAATATGGCATTTTTTGTAGAAAATGTGATATGTGAGTGCAAGGACATGATTTACAAAGTATGTATGTGATAAATATCACAACTAATATTTCCCTATTTAAACTACTAAATCATAAACAAGACAAATACTAAAACTAATTCCTATAATAATAGTGAATGTTTTTTTCCTTTAAAAGTGCATATGATTGAATTGTTAGTTCTTAGGGTTAGTGCTTATTCATTGGGGACTAGAGTCATACTTTATCTAAAAGAAAAGAAAATAAAACAATACTAAATAATAAGCTACATCTTTACATACATAAAATATGTGATATCAATAATATAACATGCTTAATAATCTATCAAAAAAATGCATAAATCCATATATAATATGAAAAAAACACTATAAAGCTTACAATGCATTAAAATATTGACAAAACAATCAAATATAGTATTAAACTCATTCCAAAATATACAATAAAGAGACAACCCTTTCAATGACTAAATATTCCTCTAAAAGTATACAGACTATCATGGAGACATTATGTTACAATTAATATTTAAAAATATAACCCCTTTCTAATTTCATAATTATGTTGCTCCTAAGATAAGTTGGATTGGAGAGAGTTGAAACCAATGACCTTTTCAGCTTTGTGGTGTCTAAAAATAATGAATGACCAACACTTGTAATATGGAATAGAACTTCATACATAGTTCTCATATGGGTCATAACTAAAGGGTGGGAGGTGGAAAGGTGCTAGGAAATTTGAAAAGTATATAACCAAGGTAAGAGGGTGATAAAATTAACACTAAAATTTGAAATCTTCATATTAGTACTTTTCAATGAATACCCAAATTATTAAAGCATGCTTTTTCCTATAATTACACTTGCAATCATGACCCGCGATAACTAGTTGTCCTTGTAGAGAATGTACAGAGACCCTAATTTTATTTATAAATTTTCCTCCTCACTAATAGTGCAATAGGGCATGGGTCGAGCTCACAAAATGGTGGGACCTATCACTTGTGTAACAACCCCGATGTTCTATTCAGAAATTTTTTCCAAGTTTCACCTCAAGTGAATAAACAATGATGCAATGGCACAACAATAAAAAATATTCTTTTTATAATGTAAATTACATGTGCATTTGAAATAACACTATTTCCAAACTTCCATTGTATTCCATGTAATTTCACAAATCTCTCCATAATGATAGATGTCATAATGAATGAACTCAAGTATATAATTCATGATTACATCCTTCCATATAAATGGGTACATGATACATACATAGCTCCTCTAAGCTTCATCTAGCAATAGATATACAAACTGTTCCTAATGTCATTGCATCGATGTATACATTCTGAATGTCCTTGCTTGTTGGTGCAAACACTCCAATTGTCCCTGATATTAGTGCAAACATCCACGAACCTCGGCTATCGACTAATGAGGAGAAGCATCAATCAAGTGCTTTTTCACCAACCATGGACTCAAATGCAGTCCCTCGCACATCTATCACACATGACAAGATGGCCCTACCCTTCAACCAAGAGATTGGTTGGTAAACCTCATAACAAATGCCTATCTAATCTTAGTGTTGTGTCCTACAAACAAAAACCTAATCATATGATAGCTACACCTACGAGTATGAAAATTCCTGAACTAGAATGCATATAAGGAACATATTGAAATGAAAGCATGTAAACAATGGCTACTTACACTACTTTGGCCAAAGTATTCTCACTCGGTACTTTGAGTGACAATCCTCACATTCACATACACTACTATGGCTCGATTCAGATTTTGACCGTTTTTATACTATGCTTAGGTAATTTCCTCCAATGGCTAGTTTTTAACCCTAGAAATAACCTATCCCCCTTTTACCCAAAAGATTATGGTAACTCTACCAATTAATCCTAAGCATAAGTTACCCCTTCAATGGACATTCATATCCTTAGGTATAACATATGGGCTTATCTTTGCATAAACAAGCTATTTACTTCAAAAGACAATGTAGTCCCAAGTATAACTTTATAATCTAGAGTATAGCTACTTAAGCTTCATCTAATCATAGATTAAATACTCATAAATAATTGACTCCATTCAACAATATATCACATTTAATAAGTGATTCTCATTAAGAGTATGGTCACATCAATGAATGATCTCAATCAAAGAATAATCATATCAACAGATAATTCCATTCGAGAGTACAATCTCCTTAATAAAAAGGTTTATTCAAAAGAGTAGAATCTTGTTAATAATATGACTTCATTCTCAAGAGTGTAAAGAAAATAATCAAGTAGAAATTCTAACTCTATAGGTACAATCCCACCTATGTCTCCATACATATAGTTTACCATAAGCTCAAGTGATTTACTTAATCACATAGATGAGTCTCAACCTTAGTATACCCTAATCTTAGGATAATGTCATCAACCAATGACTAGTTTTATTATATAGGATAATCTACCCCTATATATTCCAATCAAGACAAAATGTACAACCCAACCTAAATAAGTTATTCCCAACCTATACATATTAATGAGTAGTCAAGTACATATCCCAACATAGCAGGTAAATCTTAACCTAAGGTTTCACTATTTAATTGAATGACTTAGATTGACCCAAATAGGTTATTCTAATCGTAGGGTTCCATTCAAGAGTAAAGTATGATCAAGTGATCAATCAAGTAAACATAATTGATGTGGTTGCATAGCATCACATCCTGCCTTATCTTTCATACCATCTTTATGGACTTATATCTAAACCTTATCATTCCCAAGGTATCCTAGCATAGTTAGATAATAGTGCCAAGTCGCTTCATGACATTGACACATCTCACCTTATACAGATAGTCTAACTATTTATGAATAGATCAACAATTTAGCTACTTCTTGTATAGGGGCAATAGGAGTAGTGAGACACTTTCTTTAAGCCAATCCTATTTCATCATTCTTGGTATATAATACCAATGATAGACAATTCCTCCTATTATGGAGTAATTTCAAGTACTTCATAAAATAGCATAAACAACTTCTATATTCCTTTCAAAGAAAATGTTATATTTCCCTAATGTAAGTAATCTCAATAGATCAAATAAAGCACTCATGAATCAATATTTCATAAAAAAGGACAAGTAAAGGAATATTTATCCTCATGCCTATAATACACTTGTCCAATTGACTGATTGTTGCACAGCTTTCCAAAATAGCAACCAACGTTGATTTGATCTCACAAGTAAGGCCTCAATAAATATCTCTTTCACAAGTTGATAATATACTCCTCTCAAAATACTCAAGCTCTCACACAATACTCAAAATGAACTTGTAGAATAAAGCAACCTAGAAGTGGAGAATAGAATATAATAGAATGCAAATGGAATGCATCTCAAAAAAGACCATAAGCCTCTCTATTTATACAATAGGAAAGAGACTCCATAGCCTACAGAATAGGCATGTAATTTGACAACAATGTCCAAGCTATTTGACTCACTTTACTTGGCAAAAAGCTGGCAACAACCAAAGAGTTTACTTAGCACAATAAGCTATAGGTTGACCTCTATGTTTTGATAGTAGCTAAAGACTATTTCAATCTACACATGACCAAATGGTGACAGTTGATTTGTATTCTAAATAAACTTCTACTCAACCAATGATGGGGAAAACTTTAGTGGCGAATCTTCGCTAATTGGTGAATTTTAGAAATTGGCCAAGTAAAAATTGGAAAATTAATGGAACCCAATAGGGTGGCCAAATCGCTCATATTTTATAAATTATTGGTCCAATGCAATGTCTATTTGCCATTGATTTTTTTATGAGGGTATGTGCAGGATCATCATGGAAAAAACAAGCCCTTAAGTGGCAAAAAATTTAGAAAAATTAGAGTTAGGCAAGTTGAAGTAAAAATTTGAATAAGTTATCTATATTATTTCAAAAATATGTAAGAATAGAATCTATAGAAAATTGAATTTAGTTTCTAAACTACTAGATTTGTTTTAAAAAAAAAATCTTGGTGAAAATTTGAAATTTCAATGCAAGGGTACTTAAATTTTAGGGAAAAAAAGATAAGAAGTAGGCATTTGTCTGACCACCCTAACCATAATAAAATGATAATATTTTTTTATAAGATTTTAGATATAAGTAGAGGACTCATGCCCCAATGTGATACATATTTTTTTGTAATTTTTTCTAAGTAAATAATTAATTATGAATTTTTTATTACAACTTTTTTAAAAATATAAAAACTCATACGTCTGACCACCTTAACTTGGTCAAAACTTCATGAAATTCATTTTTCTTTTTTTAATCCTATAGTATGTGAAACATAGAATGTGATGCATGTTTTGGAGTCAAAATTTTTGATAGCGTTTGAAAGCTATAGATTTTTTTCAATCAACCTATCAATCAAGACTTTAGTCATAATTTTAATAGAAAATGAATAATAATTACCTATTAAATTCAAATTTAAGCATAATTTATATCAATAGAAAGCTAATAATATCCTTTAAAACACTTTTTGTTTCATCAATTTTGGGTTAAAAAATATCTGTCAGCCACATACCCATCATATTGCCACTTTTTGGCCCATCATGATCCTGCACATACTTACGAGGCATATTTAAGTAATAAATTTTCCATAACAAACTATGCATTTCAAATGGACCGATTAATATTTTTCCCTACAAATCTCGGAAGCATGTAATAAAACACCTACATATTTTCCAATTGATACTATTAAAACAACATTATATTAGGACCCATTTTTCCAATTAAAATTTATAAATAGTTTCTTGTGAGAACCCATTTTTCCAATTAAAATTTACAAATAGTTGTTTATGAGAACCCATTTTTCCAATAACATTAAAAAATAATTACATTTGATGACATTTTTCCAATTGTCGTGACACCTCCATGCTAATTGTAGGGCCATAATCGCCTTGAAAATTACAATGTATTGTTGTATAATCATGCGAGATTCACCAAATTTTTAATATACCATTTAAAAATCCCACGAAATTCACCAAATATGGAATGATATAAATACAATTGAAGCTGTCATTTATTCTTACACATTTTGTTTAGTTCTTGTTTCTAAAGTTGCACTTGGAACCTTGACGTTGATCATAGGAAAGTTACAAACTTACAACACAGGCATTCCTGCATTAATGAATAGTAAGTCAATTAAAACCTAAACTTAAAAGTGAGTGATCATTTTTTCATAGTGTTATAAGATTTCTTTATCTCTTTTCCATTCTTGCTTCAATCTTAAAGATGATATTAAGGAATGGGATCTATATTCTTTGTCCTTCTTAAACAATAAGACATTTTTTTCCATATTTTATTCAAAGTGATAGATCAATATGTCAAGCAGCAAGTGCAACAAGGGTAAGACTCCTTAGGGTGGTGAAGGGACTGGGAGGCCATCAAAACACCCAAGATTTAGAGGTACCATATAGTCTTACTTTTGAATTGGAAATGCTTTTGATCCATCGGATCAAGATGGAGCTACATCATCATCAGATCAAGAAGGAATTCACAATACCTCACCACCACTAGAAGGTCAAGGTGAGATTGTCATTGAGTTAAACGAATCGAATGAGGATGGAAATACTACAAAAGATGTTCCAAGGGATACCCTAGTTAGCCAGAATGAGATAATTGACTTGGATCAGGATGATGTTGGTAGCAAGAAAAGAAAAGGAAAATCAAAAGTGGAGCGTGAGTGGTAAATGACAAGGAATTTTTAACTTGGTTGGTTGTCAAAATACCCATTCATTGTAACATTGGGGAAAGAAAAAAAATATGAAACTGCAACATAATGCATGTGTATGATTTCTCGTTGGAAATGTAAAAGAGACAAGTTGTAGCTAAAGCTTGACACTATAGAAAAGCATATTGGTAAAGTTTATGAAAAAAAATCATAGACAGAAAGGAACAATTGGTCATACGATGGAAATCAAAGGAAGAATGTCTTCATGTTAAGTATTCCACAAAATATGAAGAGCATAAGCAAAGAATGTCAAAGCTTGTTACATTTCAAGGTACAATTGAGGCTCAATTTGGAAAAGGAATTGAAGGAGCACATATGTCAAAAATTGTTTAAATGAGTTTTGTTTTTCATATTTTGTCCAGAGGAAGTCCTATGATAGACTACCCAAAATATTTTAATTTATTATCTTATTTGGGTGTTCCTCACTTCAATAGCTCACATTGGTTAGTAAACACTATATGGGAATGAGAAAACTATCTTTTTGTAGTGGAAAAGCAAGATTTAAAGGAGAAAGTAAAAGAGTCAAAATTCATTGCATTATCTTTAGATGAAGTTATTGTGGTAGATAATACTTCTTGGGTTTGTATGCATGTGTATACTGTAAAACAACATGTCCACCAAGCTCATCTTCTCTGTGTTCATAAAATGAAGGAAAGTTCAACATTACAAAATCTATTTGAACTAGTCAATAAATCTTTGAATGAAATTGTAGGTATGGATGATTTGACAATTGCCAAAAAGTTGGTGTGTGTAGGAGTTGATGGAGTTGTAGTGAAGCAAGGTCAGAGGAGCAGTGTTTCCACAAAGTTACAAACTACTTGTGCACCATACATGCTTGGCATTCACTGCATGACTCACATAATAAATTTAGCATTCAAAATTGTAAGCAAGTTTCCTATAGTATCAAAAGTTGGAAATCTAGTCTGCAAGCTCTACACATACTTCTGCCGAAGCCCCAAATGTTTCATAGAATTTCAAAATTTTATTGAGGGAATAACAACAGGAAACAAGCTTCTCAAGGATGTTGATACCAAATGCATCTCCCTACATGGACCAGTGCAATGTTCTTTCATAATATCAATCCTTGATTGGAGTAATGTATGAGCATCACAACATAATAGACAAAGCTCCTGACCTTTTACATACGTTAAGCAATATAGAGACACTCTTGACTTTAGCTAGTCCTCTCCCCATGCTGGATGAAATGAACAATCTTGTGAAGAAAGCCCAAGACAAAACTATGTATATTTATGAATATGCCAAACTATATAGACATACATGCATGGCCCTCAATCATGCATATCTAGATCTAGGGTATGTACGGGATCATGATGGGCCAAAAAGTGGCAATATGATGGGTATGTGGCTGCTGACTTTTTTTTACCCAAAATTGATGAAATGAAAAGGGTTTTTAAAGGAGATTCTCAACTTTGAACCAATATAAATTATGCTTTACTTTGAATTTAATAAATAATTATTATTCATTTTCTATTCAAATTACAACTAAAGTCCTAATTGATAGGCTGATTGAAAAACATCTATAACTTTCAAACGGTATCACATTTTTTGAATCCAAAACATGTGTCACATTATTTGCTTTGCATACTCTAGGATTAAGAAAAATAAAAATTAAATTTCATGAAGTTTTGACCAAGTTAAGGTGGTCGACATATGATTTTTATATTTTTTAAAATTTGTAATTAAACATTCATAATTAATTATTTACTTGGAAAAAAAATTATAAAAAAATATGCATCATATCGACATGAGTCCTCTACTTATATCTAAAATCTTATAAAAAAATATTATCATTTTATTGTGGTTAGGTGGTCAACAAAACCTACTTATTTTTTTTGAAATTTAAGTACTACTACATTGAAATTTCAAATTTTCACCAAATAGATTTATTTTTTAAGCAAACCTAGTAGTTTAGAAACTACATTCAATTTTCTATAGATTCTATTCTTACATATTTTTGAAATAATATAGATAACTTATTCAAATTTTTACGTCAAGTTGCCTAACTTTGATTTTTCTGAATTTTTTGCCACTTAAGGGTCTATTTTTCCATGATGATCTTGCACATACCCTCTAATAGAAGAAAGCCCAAATTATTTCATGTGGAAAAAAATTATTGATTTGAATAAGCCTGATAATTATTTATAGTTTAATGCAAGTTGGAACATATGTATCTATGTACATGAATTTGAGATACCAATGTACCATTGTAAGACAGTTAGGCACTCTATCAGAGAAGTTCCTATTAGAAAGGAATATTTCAACGACATTGTTAAATATGTTAGTGATAGTTTGAAAGAAATTGTAAAATGTCTTTCCTCAGATATTTATGAAATATTCCCTCGACATGAAATACTTGAAGCCATGGGTATTGTGTATCCTCAATTTTGGGTAAACTGAGATAGGCCAAAATATTTTCATGATAAAGTAAATATATTGATCGAACAATTTATGAAAAGTGTAACATACAATGAGCAAAAAATAGAAGGAATTATAAATGTAGATAATCTTAGACAACAATGTAAGAATTTTGCAAGAAGTATGATGGACTGGTATGATTCCATGGGCATGGAGAAGTCCTTTGAACCGAGATCAATAACAAAGGTTTGGAATAACTTAGGTTAGAGTGAAATATTGCATGGTTCAATATCAGAATATTTCAAACTTGTTGATTTATGTCAAACAATGATATTGGGGTCGATGGAGGATGGAGGATGAGAGATTTTTTAGTTCATTGGATTTTTCAAAATCAAAGTTAAGAAATAAACTAGAAAATAATTTTGAAAATTTCTTGAGGATGAAAGGAACTGCGTATTATGTCAAAAAAATTCCTTTTGAAAGGGCACTCACAATCTGGAGGTCCATATGTGGAAGAAGAGGGTTGTGCAACACTCCAATTCCAAACATTGGTATTGGTGGTAGTGGGACAAATGACAGTGACACAATGAATTTTGAACTTGAGATGCAAGCCGAAGGAGATGAAGACCAGACTCAAAATCAAGACGAGTTTTTCACTTTATCTCAATTTGAATGTCAATTTTAAGACCCTAACTACATTTGGAAAATAGAAGTGAATTAGTAGATTTTAGGTATTTATACTACACTTCATGAATCATTTTCAAAATTTTAGTTGATGGTATTTTATATGGTATTCCATGAAATTGTGAATCATTGCACCTCATGAATTATCATATTGCAAACTGTAGTTGATGATATTTTATATTATATTCCATGAAATTGTGATATTTTATATTTTATATTGTATTCCATGGTATTGAATTTGATATGTGATTCTGCATCATTTTTAAAGAACAACACTTATCACACTACTTATAAATTCCTATTGCATTGTCATTCACACAATCTTTGATAAATAACTAAAAGGAATAGTAATCTATTCCTTGAATAGAAGCTAATAGTTCAACATCCATAACATAAACACATGATGTGATATGACAACTTATAAATAACCGTTGATTATTTTGAGTAAGAAGATAGTGAATACGATACTAGAGAGCAAGATATTATGAATAAAGAAAACTTGAACAACATAAAATAATAACAATCATAATCCATTTAAATGTTTGTTTATAAAGTTGATTTGTTGCTACATTGATCAACAAAATGTATCATATTTACACTCACTTAGATCAATGCCTTAACCTAGGAACAAAGTCAATTTTAAAACCTATATAATTTGGCAACAATTTAACACATAACATGATTAAGCTTTGATAATACTGCATTACAGTATCACATTCATTATATTCTCAGCCATAACTTACTAATATCCTAGTACTTAATTCACATGAATCTACAACCTCATTCAAGTACTTTCATTAATTCTTTGAATTAAAAGCAAGAACAAAACTACAAATCCATTGGAAATCAATGAAGACAAATAAGATAATCCTTGATCATATTATTCATAATTCATTAAACAAGTACATAGGACAGAAATGGTTATGAATTTGCACTATTTTGTATTCAAATTTTGTTGGAATTTTTATTAGAAATACATATGCAAATTGATTGACTCAAAACCTAAGACAAAACTCTAAAATGTTCTTTGTATAATTCCCTTTACAAAATTCTCTATGATCAATACAAAACAATGAACCAATACTTTTGGCCTTGGATTCCTTCTTATAGAAAGGAGGAGCAAAACAAGCTTCGTGCTAGAAATTACACATGTTCCTTCTCAATTGGACTATTACAAAATTTACATTCCCTTTTCAGTTATATTTGTATTTCCAAATGGACGAAAATGTTACATGACACAAAAACCATTTTTATTTTTCTATAGAGATCATATTCCTCCTTCCAAAAGGCATCTTCAGGCTGATGTAGCAATATCCACATGCTCCAAAATTGTATCCACATACACCAAACATAAGAGATAGAAAAGCATAAAGTGTAGAAAAGAAGAAGAGACAAAAGACCTTCCACATCTATATCCTTGTCACCAAATTTAAATTGGATCCAGAAAACAATATTTTATCCATACTTTAGCAAAATCCTAATATGTTTTATTTTTAGGCTATGCATTGTATTTCTCCCATCTGTTACTCACCATATTTGTATACTTAAGACCCAAAATTGCATTTCCCAAGCCACATTACCACACTTATCATCAAATTTCATTGTTGAGAGGATACAACATTTTACAATACTTCAACATAGGCTTAATTTGTAAAATTTTCAAGTCATATGTTGTAATCCTCCTCAGCTAGCCATTGCATATAAAAAAAAATTTGTACTTTTGTGTTATGCTGGTTGTACCTTGCATCAATCAACACCTTGGCCTCTTTGACAAATGTTTCCATTCTCATCTCTATTCCTATCATATTATCTATGTTAGGATTCACCATAGAATAATCAACAACACTCAACATCATCTTAGAATGAGGTAGCAGATCTACCAAATCTTGCTCCTATTTGGAAAACTCCTTTAATTTACCCTTATCAATTCAATATCTTGGGCATAGCATGCCCTTCCATTTCTCTAAAAATTCTCAATTTATTCTGGAGTTGCATTCCTAGCTTTCCATGAAAAGTTGTGATTTCATTTACTAAATCAATGTCCTTCAATAAATCAGGAATATTGGTGGGAGCTTTAGGGTCTTCTTGCATCTAAGGCATCATTTCTTTCAATGTTCCCACCCTAGGAGTTCACTTATTCCACTCAGTTTGGAATGATCTCTGAACCTGCAAGTATTTCAGATTCACCTCTTGAATACTTTTATAGGCATCCCACACATTATCAAATTTATTTACTAACTTTGTTACTCTATGTTTTAACACATCATCAAAAATATCATTAGCCACTTTGACTATCTCCATTTTGGCTTTATTTGTGTTTACTTTCTTTGCTTACACTTCCTTCCTCAAGCTCTGAATTCTCGGTGATAGGTTTTCTCTATCTTGTGCTGACAAATCTGAAGCAAAAATTGTTGGAGAGGGTAAACCCCTAGATGTACTGGTAGCAGTGGAAACTACTTTGTTGTGTTTATCCATCAATTTATGTACTTATCCAACAATTTTTTATAATTAGTTTCTATGATCTAAGTTGTGTCTACACTCAACATGGTAGCATGCATTTTCAATTGTGCAACTATAGTAGTTGTCATTTCAATAGCCCTTTTAACAACCAGAACTCAAATCTATTTCTCCACAAACATTATCACTTCAGGCTTCCCAGTATTTTGTGCCATAGACCAAATAGCAAGTGTATGTAACTTAGGACGAAAGCCAAAGCCAAAAAATTTGTTATAAAAAATCTCCTCAAATATGGAGGCATTTGGATCTTTCTTGATTGCATCTAATGCAATGGCTGATGACAATTCCCACCTAGGAAATAGTAGAATCCCACTTCCTTTGACTAGGGCTCTTGCATCCTGTTGTGACATAGCAGCGATTTCCTACATTATTTTTCCTTCCTCCTTCTCAACTTCATCTTGCAAAGAAGGGTCAACCTTTCCTTTTGCCTCTTGTATTCTCTTTTTTATATTAGAGCCTTTCAAATGGATAAATTTTTTTCTAAATTCTTTTGTTTGAGCAAAAGCATAATCACACATGAAATCATCACAAGACTTTATCCTGACATCATCATCCTCAACTTCATTAGACTCCCATTTTACAATTCTGCTGGGAGGAACATCAATATTCTAAGCATCTTCTTTAATGGGAGATGGGAATCTCTTATCCACTTCCTCCTCCATTGGGATGTATTCTGCAGAACCCTCAGGTGCATATCCTTCACCTCCTTGCTTTGTTTCAGAATAAGTCACCAATGGGGTGATTATAGGTTGTTTTCCTATCTCCTTAGCTTGCACTTCAATTCATTGACCAAAAGATTGAGCCAATTGGCTCCTTATCTATGCATCATGATTTTGTTTGGCCACCTTAGCCCTTATTTCAGCTTGCAACTAACCTTTTCAAAGAAGCTTTTGTCTTCAAAATCTCTAAGAATCAATTTTTCTTGCACAATTTTGTCTTGTACCTCAGAGTAAGGACTAACATAGAAATTATTTTCTTTTCACATCTTCTCCTCAATTGCACAATTTTTCTTCCATGTAATTTTTCTTTTTGCAACTTCCTCATCAAAAGATAGGTTTCTGATCACATCCTCTTGATAGAGGAATTGATGATGTCTCCTTGATAATCCTATGGATTTTTTCCTAGTAGTAATAATCCCTTCAAGGACACAAAACCTTATAATATCTTGTTTCATTCTAAAATTGTGATATACAAAGCCAAACCTCTCAATTCCTTCCTTTTAAGTGCAAGTGAAATAGGAAAAACCATAGTAAGGGTTTACTAGGGATGCCTTGATTTTCTAAAATTTTCCTTATCAATGGTATCAAGCTACCACATTATCTTCATGAAGGCTTGTCAGTCTAACATATATATTGGCAGCTTGTGGGGTGGCATCAAGGATCCATAAATTTTGATTGCAGTATTGTTAGATTGGAGGTACTAATCCCCTTAATTGAATTTTTGTGTACTACCCTCCTCATACTCCAAAGGCCTTAAAATTTATTTCACACCTTTCAAGATTTTGTAAAAGGGCTTTAGGACCAATTGCTCCAACAACAAAAACTTGAAAACATTACAAAACATAGCATAATTAGATTGAGGAGAGTGCACATCCCAGATATGGGTCGACATTTGCACAAGAAACTCATTATCCATGCTATCACTTTCTCTCAATTTCATGAATTTTCTAAACACCATTCTGCCTTTCCATAGTAGCATATGCATCAACACATAATACTTTTTTTTCATGAAAATGGAGTGGTTGCATCTTTCAACTTAATAAAATACTCGTGCAAGTGTTTAGCAATATAGGAAGCATAATCCCAAACCATTTTTGATACTTATTTTTGAATATCTAAAACCATCAAAACATCCATTTTTATGGGTATGTAGGATCATGATGGGCCAAAAGTGGCAATATTATGGGTATTTGTAGGGGTATGTGTGAATTTTATACCCAAAATTGATGAAACGAAAAGGGTTTTAGAGGATATTTTTAGCTTTCCACCAATATAAATTATGCCTTAATTTGAATTTAATAAATAATTATTATTCATTTTCTATTAGAATTATGACTAAAGTCCCGATCGATAGGCTGATTGAAAAACAATAACTTTCAAATGGTATCACATTTTTGAATATAAAACATCACATTCTATGCTTCACATACTATAGGATTAAAAAAAAATTAAATTTCATGAAGTTTTGACCAAGTTAAGTGGTCGACATCGTTTTTATATTTTTAAAATTGTAATAAAAAATCATAATTAATTATTTGCATAGAAAAAAATTACAAAAAATATGTATCACATTCAAACATGAGTCCTCTACTTATATATAAAATATTATAAAAAAAATATAATCATTTTATTATGGTTAGGGTGGTGACAGACACCTTCTTATTTTTTCCAAATTTAAGTACTCTTGCATTGAAATTTCAAATTTTACCAAATAGATTTTATGTATTTTTAAATAAACCTAGTAGTTTAGAAACTACATTCAATTTTCTACAGATTCTATTCTTACATATTTTTGAAATAATATAGATAACTTATTCAAATTTTTACGTCAAGTTGCCTAACACTATTTTTTCTGAATTTTCTGCCTTAAGGGCCTATTTTTTCCATGATGATCCTGCATACCCTTATGTCAAAATTCTTGTGCAAGACCTAACACAATGCATAGTCTAGAAATTTGAAATAGTCCTCAAAATAATCACAACCAAATGGTTCTAACCCTAGAGGACTGAAAGCTACACCATTCTTCTTTAGATCACATCTTCTGTGTCTTGGAAAAACATTCTTTCTATATGTAAACCTATTTTGCTCATATTCATTATATAGTGCATAAAACTTAATGGATTCAGAAGAGATGGATTCAAGTTAAAAAAACTCCACTATATCACTCACTAAAATTTCTAACATAGGAAGAAAATATGGAAACCTTTTGATTGTCCTGTCAGTTGGATCATAGCACCTATCTAATTAAAGCATTAGGTCCACCTCCACAAACACATTGATGCACACCAATTTTCCAATGTCACAAGCCCATAACTGAAAGGTGGGATGACTAAAAAACTCCTCTTGAAAGCATATATAAACATATCCCAACCACTCTGCGATAGCACCACATCACCAATCCCAACAACCAAATCCTGAAAATGAGTTGTCAGTGTGCCCTCACTAGTCTTTCTCCTTCCAACTATCTTAACCTTTGCAGTTGGGTCCTTAGGGGCATCTTCCATGAAACAAGGGTAATCTTTCTTAACAACTCTCTTCTTTTCTGATTTTTTTAGGTGTTTCAGGCCTAGGCTTATCATCTTGAGGCTTAGGCCTTTTAATAGCTCTGTTCTTTGTACTTTTTCAAGTTGTGTGTTAGGCTTAGGATTATCATCTTGAGCTTAGGCCTTTTAATAACTCTCTTCTTTGTAGGTTTTTCAAGTTGTGTGTCAGTATTAGGCTTATCATCTTGAGGCTTAGGCCTTTTAACCATTTTCTAAGTAGGTTTCCTCTATGGTTTGGTGGAGGATTCATTGGGCTCACTCATTGTTACAGCTCAATAAAACTAGGGTTCCAAAATATCTATGGATTACAATTATATTCTTTGAATTCATAGGGTTCAGACTCAATTTCAAAAAAACTTCACTCCTTAACCCCAAACCCTACATATAACGATTGCAGTTCCCTTACTAAACAAAGAGCAATAACCCTAAATAACAAACCCTAGCTAGAGATCAATGAATTACAATTCTATTCTTTGAATTTATAGGGTTTAGACTCAATTTGAAACAAACTTCACTCCTTTACGCCCATACCCTACATATGATTATTGCAATTCCCTTACTAACTAGAGAGAAATAACCCTAAATAGAAAACCCTAGCTATCTACTCACTAAATCTCAATTACCCAGTGCTACAAATTACTCAAAAAGGTACAAAATTCAACTTGGGAAAATTAGTAGCTTGCTCTTCAAAATTTTCTTTTCCTAGAGCTCTGCCTTCTTGTTCTCTTCACTTAACCAGTTCTTCAGCTCTCAAGGATTGCAATTATGGAAGAAAAGAGATCAAAAACCCTCTTTATGACTCAAAATTAGTGTGTCTTCTCCATTATTGTCTAATGGATAGCTAGTGTGATCGAACTAACAAGTTGTCATTCAAGTTTAAACTCCAACTATTGATCTTCTTTGATTAAAAACATGATGTACAATTCTCCTCAACCATCACTTTATGCTTTCCCAAGTGTGTTTTAAAACATCAACGATACCCTAGGGAGTTGCCATGTAGCCACCCACATGTTCATTAACCCTTTAGAATCATCACAGTAATGCTTTGAAGTTAATTCCATACTTTGACAATGAGTGACAACACCTTCGATGGAAGGAATATTACTCATTATATTCTCCATCACTTGTTGCCGAAGTGTTACAAAGATACACTTTCACTTTGAAGTGAAGAGAGAAACCTAACAATACAAAGGTATAGCCTTAGTCCATCACTTATCGCCATAGTTGATTTGAAAATGAGAATGCTTTCAGCGACGGGCGAAACAAGCAATGGCACCAGATGTGAACATGTGGCAAGATAACAACCCTCCATTCCTTACCTTCATATCACTCATCTCAATAATTGAAAAAAACAACAAAAAATTTCTATGATGGCGTGATATAAAGGAGAGACTTGTGTTCATTGTGCTTGAATGTTGAAGTGGAACCAAAGAATGAAAGATCTTTAATGATAAGCAATATGGAAGAAAATGTGCATATCGCTCATCATGGAAATGAGACATGGAGACCAAACACCTTTTGTGATGTGTGATGCAAGAAAAAATCAAGGCTTATCACTCATCAAGGTAATGAACTTGATGGGTTGAAGGATTTTGGTGATGAGTGATAAAAGAACTTAAGTGATAGAAATATGCACATGCATAAAGTTTGTTTTAAAAGAGGGACCACCTAGGAAGAACATAGAAATATGGCTTAAAAAATTAAGAACGTTTTATGCAAAGGATGTAAAGGAAAAATAAGGCCTCATTATCAACCTTATAAAATAATTGAATCCCCAAACCAAAGTAATGAAGGAAATATGTGTGATGGGTAAATAGGGAACTTTAACCACAAGGGGCCAGTAATAGAATGAACCCAAAGTCATAAGATATAACTGAAATGACTTGGAACTAGCCATAATAGGTCAATGGAGGATTAGACTAAAAGACAAGGGGAAAATATACTAAGTAAAAACCCACCCCTAACATAAAACCCTATCTTTGTAATTCAAACCAAAATCCACCAAAGTAAGGCATATTAGATCAATGGAACAAGAAATTTTAAGGGTTCCACCAGTGATTCATGACTCAACTCAATGCTTAATGACATATTAACAATAGTAGCATAGACAACAATGAGCATCAACAATCGTCTAATGTGTATCTAGTAGTAGAAACTATACTTTTTCTTCAATTGATAAAATAAATAATACAAATAATTGAACATTAACACTGTACTGAATTTGAGTTTTTGTATTGATTTTCACATGAAGGAATACATAGAGGAATTGGAAATGCAAAATCTACTCAAAGAAAACTCTGCACAGAGCCGAGTTAAAACTTGGAAACTCATATTATCAAATACAAAATCACTGTATCACCTTTTCTAGCAACTTCCACTATTTAGATGGTGGAATTATAATTTTTTCTAATTGATGTTGTTTGACTTGAAGTTTTGTTAACAATTCATGATTGAAATTCGAACCTGTCTTGAATTCTTTATTCAATTTTGCATTCAAGGTTATCAGTGGTTTGATGGAATCCAAATAGTTCACCACATTTGGGTTTTGAGGAAACTGGTCTAAATCAATCCTTGTTGAACCTCCATCTTCTTTCTGAAATCATCCTTTCCAACGAATCGCTCATTTATGTCAAAAGCCTTTAGAAAACCAAGCTCTATGAAGTTCCTTACCTTTTCACCTAGCTTCTTCATCCTGTTTGCAGCTAGCTGCACATATTCCTTTGATTCACACATTCTCAAACACTTTTGAATCATTGAGGTAGCAAGCCGATTATTAATCTCTTTTTATTTCAATTCATTTTCACTGACTTTGTAGACTATTTGTTGAGATTTATTTGTAGGTTTCTCTAATGCCAACACATTTTTGTTGTCCACTAAATATTTGTTGAGCTTCTGATAGTGTAGTTTGATAGTTCATCAATCAATTGAAACATGTCACACAAATGATCAATCCTCTGCATTATTTTATCCCAAATATTTTGTTTCATATGCCTCATTATTTCTCTACAAAATGCAAATAACTTATTTTGACAAGAGTTAATTTCATTTTTCACTTCCATCAACTCTGCCTCCAATATTTCATTTCTTTTTCTCTCTTTCTCCAATTTTTGTTCCCATTATGCATTTCCTTTCCCAATGCTTTGTCTTAATTTTTTTGAAGTGGATTTTCCTCATCATATTTTTGTTTCTCTCATCTAACCTTTGCTTCAGTTCATTCATTGGGTGATCCCACAATACTGGTTTACAATTTTTAGGAGATCCTAATTTTTACTGAAATCACATATTTTTAGAAAATATAATGTTTTAAGCCTTGAAAAGTTTTTTTTAAAGGATTCAAATTGAAGAGAGTTTAATTGAACCACCTTAGATCAAACCCCCTTGGATACAACCCCACTAGTTTTGAACCATACCTATAACAGAGTCTCCTCTACACCTATCAAAATGCTAATAAAAAACCACTTTTGATTTACCTTTTGGGGGATCAAATGAATTCATTTTTTTCTTTTGTATGTAGTCCTTATTATAAGCTTCCCAAAAATTATAATTTTAAATAAATTTAATTTAATTATTATATTTATTTTTTATTTCTTGTGAATGTGGGTTTTTCAACTGAAAACAAGTTCTTTGTTCTACACGTGGAAAAATAGAAGATTATAATTTTTTTTTGAAAAATATCATTGCACTAGATATTGAAGTCCTTGATCCAACAAAAGAAAAATTAATTTCGATACATACAAAAAAAGTTATGTTGTATACAGTCTGCCTATGTCTAAATTGTAATTGTTTGACTTCAAAACTTAAAAACTATTCAATAAAACACTATGAAACCAAATAAAATTTCTAGATATCATAATTAAAAATCTAAATTCGAAAAAATTAGAATTTTATCCTTCATGGAAAAATTGTTATGTTGTATGGTGAGCATCACTCTTTAAAAATGGTGTTTACTAAAAGAAACTAGTTTTCGAAGGAGATGGAAAAAGAAGTGCAATATTATTCCAAAAAAAATGAAAAAGAAAATATTTAGATTCTACAGAAAAAATTTCATAAATCACTAGTTTGCATCATCTTCAAATTCCTCACGATTTAGCTATTGTAGGTTCTTGAAAGTGAAGATTTAGTTAGAAAAAATTAGTTCAGTGTCTAGTTTGGCCAAAAATTGTAAACTAGTATTGTGGGATCACCCCTCTCTCATTTTGTTTATCCTCTTTTCTTGTTGATGTAGAGGCAAATATTTTTATTCTTTTCTCTAATTCATTTATCTTGTTATCTGCTTCTTTCCTCTTTGCTTTCTCATTTGCTAGGTCTACCTATAACTTTTCGATTTGAGTTTGCAAGCTTTTTTTCTCTCTATCTTGCTTTAGTAATTATGTGTACACCAATTCATTGTTCTTCTTTGATACATTAATTTTAATAGTATTTTTGAGTCCAGAAAAACCCAATTGTAAACTACTCACCTAGAATTCATATCGATCCATTTGATTTACTAGTTTATTTTGAATTGTGCAAACAACAATTGTGTACTCCATGATTTCTTTATTTGTGTCAAATGTGGGTAATACCATGGTTGTTGCAAGCTCTGAAGTTACAATAGACACACTCTCCATCAGTTGCTTTTTTTTTTTTATACAAGTTTGATTTCTTTTTAAAATCTTCAATGTAATCAAAACCTGTGGACATAGGAACAATGGAATGCTTGAATGCAACCACACTAATTGGCAGTGGGGGACTGCTTAGAAATAAATCCTTTGTGGTGGATCCATTGGTAGTGTGACTGGACCTATCAAAATCCTTTGCCTCTTCTGTATGCCTTGATCACCTGGTGTTTGTGTGGTATCTTGTAGATCACCTGGTGTTTGTGTGGTATCTTGTATTGTTGTCCTTTTGTGTGTAATTTTTTGTTGTAGCACATGTTGACCACTACTAGTAATTCTACCTATACCATCGCCACTAGTGGTAGTGCTAGTTGTACTAGGCTCTCCACCATGGGCATGTATCATTTGTGATTGTATCTAACCATGAGGATGAGGATTTGAAGGTCTAACAAATTGAATCGTTTTGACTGTGCTTGTATTCCCTTGGCCTTCAACTCCAAGGCCATATTTATCAACTGGTTTTCTATGATCTACATCTATTACCGTCCAAGGGCCTTGTCCTTGGGACCCCAAAGGACCACCTTCCTAACCCATTTTTTCAACTATGGCTGCTCCTGAACTATATGCTTCTTTTTTGGCCTCACTTAAACCAGGTTTGAAATTAACATGGATTTTTTCTTCCCTACCATCATTAGATTCATCATCAGTTTCTTGATCTTCATGATTATTAGGATGCTCTATATTCCACAATTTTCTAAACTCATGATCTTCTTCATTTTCCCCATAGTTTGCAAGAGCTCTTGGGTCACCTAGATCCTTCCTCATAGACCAAAAGGCAATAATTTTTTTATCATGACCAATTTTTATCTAGAACTTCCCTCTCTAGATAATTTGGCATTTTACTCTATTAGATGGTTTATCACTTTTTTCATAAAAATTGTTGTATGTCCTAATTGTCTTTTGGTGCAATGCCATAATTTCTACTAACAATTGTTCAAAAGAAATACCATTCTTAGCAACACTTTTCTCCATTGCTATTTTGACCTCATCCCAAGAATTCTTGTTTCTCATGTTTTCAATCAAGGGTTTACTTTGATGTTGAATTCTACTTGTAACATTCCTATTGGCCATAATCATTAATTTAATGGTGTCACATGGATCATACTGCTAGTGACAAACAACATCAAAATTAATAAATTTCAAAAGATCATGTGCCACACTAAATTCTTTTCTCTTGAATGTGAACCATCCACATGAAAAAGGTAAAAAAGGAAATAAGGTCTTCTTTTGCTAACTAGCAAAGTGTACAGTTCATCAGTACTCTACATCTTCCTTATATATTCCAATGCAAAATCCATTTCTGTCACATGTATTGGAAGTTTGTATGGCTCTACTCCTAATCCATAAAATATTTGCATAGTATATTCTTCCATTAAGTACCAATCATCCAATTGTATTTATTTTCCTAGTTGAATGCAATTTCTACATGACATAGGCAATCTAGGCATTGGAGTATTTGTAATTTCTTGATGCAATGGAGCCAAAAGGTAGTCTAAAAAATAGTTGTAGTTCCTTTGAGAATCATGCATCCTTATCTCAGTGGTCCAATCATATATTGGATCCATTTTCTTTTCTTAAGAATTACTATAGGGTTGAATCTGAAGCTTGTTGATCTGAAACATTCCTCTAAATTTGAATAGAAAAAAATAGCAATTGGTAGGTTGTGAACCTAAATGTCTTGGTTGAACTTCCTTTAATCATTAAAAAAAAGTATGGATGGATTCTACAATGTGCTCAATAAAGTTATATTTGACATGTGGAACACCATAATGGATATTATATACCATTTGAAGGAGGCTTGCACCCACTTCCCAGTTGTTATCTAATCCAAGGAAGAATGCTAGCATGGAAATAGTATCCTGAACCCATGGTCTAAAAATATCAAAATCATAAGGAGGCTTATGATCACCTTTCAATTTGTTTCTAACTTGTATGTTATCCTGAAATATTTTATTTATGAAAGATTTTTTCTCCCTTTTATCCACTGCTTCATAATCACTAGCAAGAATTTTTAGGTTAATGTGGACATTTCCAGATTATTTGATTGTAAACCCCAACACTTTTCCAAGTTCTTCTGCATTAGTGGATAACAATTCTTCTTTGCACTTTATTAACAATTTCTCTTTTGTTATCATCAAAATTTTGGGCATAAACCATGATAAATTCTAGGTAAGGAAAAACCTCATGTAACATCATGCACCTTAATTTAGTTACCCATGATGCACTATAACTATTGACTAGCATTTACTTTGTAGCCTTATTCTCAGATGAAAATCTAAGTTTTGAGGTATGCCTACAATAGATTTTAGGATCATAAATATCATGGTATTCATCAGTGAAACCTAGGGTTTTAAGAAATTTTGCATAATGTACTTTTTTATCTGATTTTTCTCTAGTAGTACTAGTCATAGACATGCTTAAATAGAATGTGAAATTGTGAATTTTCTTAGTCCTCCTGAATTTTTCCTAATTCTTAAGTCTCTTAACCCTAAATCCAAACTTCAAAGTTTTACAAAATAAGATTTTAAGAAACAATGAAAGTTGAAACGTAGTCGTAGGAATTTTTCCTATCACTTACCCAATTTTTAACTCTTGAAAAGATTAATATTGACAGGCGTGAACTGGCTTTGTTGGACATGGAACCCAAAATATCCCTAGTGCACTACTATGAGCAATCTAAAATCTCTTCGTGTGCTGACCCTCTCACTTAAAAAAAAATAACTTAGCACTTAGCAGTAGAAATTTTTCTTTTTTTGAACATTAAATAGAATGAAACATCAATGTGTTGCTTATGGACTACACAATCGGTACATGTTTGTCCTACATTGATAGAAAATTCTAAACCATTGATCTTCGTAAATCTAACAATTATAGGGTGATTCTGGAGGTTTAAGTTCATAGGCCTAGTGCTTTGTGCATTTCATTCTGGAATGCAACTAAAACCATACATCAAATGTTCAATATCAAATGTTGAGCAATTTATGATATAAACAATAAACATGTGTTTTAAAATTGTTTTAAACTTTAGTGTGCTAGGATTGACATCAAGGCCAAGGGGTTGATATCTTAATGTTGCAAAGGACTTAATAAAATGAATAATGATACTGGGAACTAGGGGAGAAGGTCAACAAAAAATTAGAAATCAATAAAATTTTGGAAAACCCTAACAAGAGTGACAACTTTTAGTGTTTATAATGTTTTTTGTCAATTTGATGGTAGCTTTCTTTTTTCATTTGTATTGCTTTATGTTTTAAATCTAAATGGAATTATTTCATAAATAGATATACTTAATTTCTTAAAAGGAAAAAAACTAATTTGAATAGATTCATAGACATTGAACTTAGAAAATAATTCTTTACTGTAAATGAATAACGAGGAATAACACAACCATTTATTTTATTACAACCGAATTACAATGTTACATTATTCCACATCTTTTAAATATGAGTAGTTGTAGAGCAGGTAAGCTCCTGTTTTGTATAAATAACATGTCACTTTACATAGACACAATTTATTCCAAGTTGTTGCTTGTGACAATGGATTACAAATTGATTCCAAGCTTCTACTAGTGACTGTTGTGCCCTCAGTACACACGCCTCATTTGGAACAAGGACCCTCTTTTCTTTCGCCTTGCTAGGTCATTTTGTCATTGCCTCATTTTGGTGTCCCAAATGGTCGATGTACCTCTAAAGTATCATCTTAAATTGACCGTGTTTCATCCCCTCCACTTTGGCTAAGTCTTGGTGCCTTGCGAACTCTCCTTGGTGGTTTGTTTCTACTAGCGGCCTTGGGGCCTGGCGGGCCCGTCTCACCAGGTTTCCCTGGTCAGGTTTCTTCTGGGTGTTTATCATTCCAAAATGGTGAAGGACTTCTACCTTCCCAAGCCTCGGGACTCAGCTCCTTCTTTGCCGCCCCGTTTGAACTTGTGAAAAAAATCCAACTACTTTTTTCCCTTGCCAGGCCCACACCCCCAAACTTCCATGTTCAAAACTCCATGCTGGCTTCGTCATTCTCGATGGCCAAATTGCAGTAGAACTCCATCCTCTGGGTCCCAAGCTCCCTTTCACCGATGGCTTCTGAAATAAACTTAGAAGCGATCGCAAGGCCAGATCTTTCTAGACCCCAGGCCCCGGTCATCCTACCGCCGTCTGGGATTTAAACTCACCAACCCCACTGTTGTCTGGGATTTAAACTCACCAACCCCACTGTTGTCCATATGGAAATTAAATGAGGGATTTAAATGCATGTTTAGGTATATATACCTGGCTTGACCTATCATTTTCATTTGTTAGCTTTTCCAGGAGAATTTAGAGTGCTTTCCAAAGGAGTTCAACACATCCGTCGATAGTCGCCCTCGTGCCCGTCATCATCATTTGGCCAACCTTAGTGGATTTAGCAACCTCTTCCATCAAATTTTTGAGGTAGGTTTTCCATCTACCCTCCCATGAGGGTTTTTGTGATTTTACACCTAAAACAATGAACAACATGGGCTAGAAATGCATTTATTAGATAAAACTAGACAACACTTGAAAAACCCATGTCTTGAAATCTTGAGAAACCTCCAAAATCACCACCTAAATGAATCCGAAGTTGGACCTCATTGTCGTCATTCTTCATACAAGGCATTCGTGCCCGTCAGGCCTGCGCTAACCCATTGTCATTGGAAACTTACCAAATAAACTAAATTGTTCAAACAACGAAATCATCTCTGAGGTCCGAGACCCCAGATCTCTATTAGCAGATCATCGTCAAACTTATCAAACTAGGTGATTTGAAATTCAGCCTCCATGTAGGCTCCCCAGGCCTGCATCGCCAAACTTTTGTTTCTTGAATTTCTTGAAGTTTTTGTCATTTCGAACGATGGGGAGAACCCATCCACCTAAGATCTGAGGCCCACCTCGCCTTTCACCATTCGGAGTTAAACCAAAATGAGCTGACCTATCATGTCCTTGGGTCTCGGTCTACGGACTTTCGTCACAACTTTTCCCTTTTGAAACAACCATTTGACAACGACCTTCCATCTCCCAGGTCCTGACCCTCTGTACTCCATGAGGAGTAGCAAATATTAAACCTTGGCATCTTTTCCCATGCCGACCCCCATCCTATGGGAGTTCGTCCCATCTCAACTGCCGGCGAAAAGGGAAAGAACATGCCTACCTTCCCGACCTTCAGGGTCCACTCTTCCAATCGCTGAGAAAAACTTCACAAGGAAAACCCAATGGCCAAGCCTAATGCCAAGTTTGGTCTACCAAGCCGCTCCCTCCAAACTTTCATGCCATGCCTGCTATTTTCAAACAACAAATTGCCGACTACTTTCCGCCCCTTCGAGCCCAAATGCTTTAAAATTTAAGGGTCAACATCAGCCATCTTTTGAGCTCACGGCTCTTGGACCCCAGAGTTCTAACCTCAAAACTATGTTTCTTCCTGGCCATTTCAAACAGTAAAGTCTCGATAGCTTTTCGGCCCTGATCCTCTGGGAGCTCCAAAATTGGTCAAAATAACCTCAAATTTGAAAACCAATCTCGACCCACGTGCTCAAATTTGACCCTCTTCGACATGTTCCTTTCAAATAACCAAAGTGTGAAGATGAGAGAAATCACCCAGATTGCCCTACCCTGATCGCCCTTTCAAAACAACATTCCTACCAGGGAAGTTTGACCCCTTGGGCCCAATTTGCCCAAAGTCCCTCCAAAAAAGGACAAACGACACCTTGAAGTAAAAGTTTGATTTCATGAATGATGTATTGTCTAATTGAATTTCATCCATGGGATTTCAACTAATGTTAACACTTCCATGATTGGTTGCACTCATTATGCCTTTGTTGTAGGATATATGGAATTGGGTGTAGGACCCTCGAGGGTAGTTGCAGAAAAGGACAAAGGAAAGAAAGTGGACAAGATTCCTCGTGGAAAAGAGGACAAAGACCAAATGAAGTACCAGTTCTAGGGTGAACCTCTACATTCAAAAATCATCACCGGCTAGAAGGAGATCATAGACACCAATATTGGCCATGTCGATATTGATGAGTTCAAACAAAGGGTCAAGATCCACCCAAAGACTGACAATGTGAGGTCAATCAGACAAAGTGGAATTGCAAAATACGTAGGCTTCCCTCCATCCCTCGTAGCCCCTGAATTGGTCATGGTCTATCAGCAAGAATATCAGTCATAGACATGAACCATTGTTGATAGGGATGAGAACATCCTTACTAACATATCAACTAAGGCAATTACCAAAACTTTCACATTCCCACCTTTGGGGAAATGGATATGCCGACCATGGAGGAAAGTAAAGCAACATGGGATGAGGACCCTATTGGCTACAAAAATTTAATAAACCAGTACTAGCTCAAGGAGAAAAGGGGTAGCGCTATAAAGATTCCTCAAGAGCTCTTCCGCAGTGACCTCTACGAGGACTACCATGATTTGGTAGCCATGTTAAGTAGGGTGATGGGCCTCCCCATTGCTGAGTATTTCGAAGAATGGATGGTATATTTTGTTGAGCAGACCCTCCGTGGGGACGAAGATGTCACCACAAAAGCTTCATTCTACTGGGGAGGCATCATAAGCGATTGCTTCTATGAGCAGTTTATGAATGTGAAGAAGACCTCTAAGTTCTACATGACCTCCTATCTGGTGTACTCACTAGCAAAGAAGAGGCAATACATTGGATTATTTGTGGCACTTGATGAGGAGCCGAGGTGAAGATTGAAGGTCTATGACAGATATCCCCAGATCCAGTTTAGGAACTTCAAGAAGGAATACATTGCCTACAGAGTGCCCTCCATTTGCGTTGTCTTTGTAATGCTTTTCAATTCGTTGTGAGGTCAGGTATTGTTTGGACTTTGAGTGCATTTGATTTATTCTGGTCGATAAATGTTTTTGATCAAATTACGACATTTAAATAGGATTATAAAGTTAAAAGGTATAGTGGATAATTAAAAGAAAATAAGTAATTAAATAAATGCTTTAATATAATTAGAGGTTATGAAAGAATAAAATTACACTGTTAATAGAAGTAAATAAAAATAGAATATTGCAAGGTAATTATTACATTGAATATAATATAAATCAATAATATAATAAAATAAGCAGATAATAGTAATATAATAAATTATTTAAGTATAATGGAAGTTAGTATAGCAAATAATTTGAGAGATATTTTAGATACTGAGGAAATGGAAGCTGAACATGCATTGGTAGATTCGGTAATTGACAAACAAAGGTGGAGGAGACCACTTTTCTTGAGTGCTTTTCATGCAATAGGCATTACTTATTGCCTTGCAGTTAGTAACAAATAAAAGGAGGAATAAATGGAGAAATGTAACCGACCATTCTTCATAAAGGAGATAAATCTATTATTAGAAAAAGGGGGTCTTTTGTATTATTGGTTGCATGTAACGGTTCTTGTAACCACTCTGCATGGATGAAGGAACCTATTTTTTTCAAGACTCTTTGGGAACTAAGGAGGGAGAGGAGTGTCAGGGAGAGAAGGAAATAGGGTTTAGAATGGGTGAAAAATGTTGGCTGTAGCGATATGATAATGGGGAAGGCTTTAGCGTAAGGTTGTGGATAACCGGTTCCAAGCTTCCATGTGTGCACAGGCAGGAAGAGCTCTGACAGAGGATTTGGCTATGCCACTGGATCCCATCGACGCCTATGCTATAGTCAACTTCATCACCAACGCGGGGATGGAGGATTCAAATCTAAGATTATCAGGTAATCCTAGTTGCTCATTAATCCTCTTTCCTTTTTAGACAATAGAAAAATCGACATCGTCATAGTTGAGAAGAAAAAAAATTCTCAGGGGAAAAGTATGCTCGGTTTGGATAGTGTAGAAGCCGCTTAGAGTGACTGACTTCTTAAACCTGTTAATGAATTGAATCAATGTTTCAAATCCATCCTTTTTTTGGCATCATCTACCGATTTCTTTGTGTATGATTCTATTTACATGGATTCTCAATCTAATGTGTAGTATATCTATCCCCTTCAATTTTGTATATCGTGTGACTTCATGTGCTGATAGCGGCATACTCCTTGCTCTAAAAGTCTCAGACCTGTGGTATGACCATTTTCCGCAATAACACAGTAACTATACATGCATTCTTTTGAACTCAAAGACGGTTGTGACGATTGGTTTCTAAACCTAACCAAGCTTAGTTCACCTTGATTTGTTCATAGTATTCTAAGTGAGTCAATGAAGAATGACTTGTTTATAAGTAACTTAATGTCGTCCGAGCTCGTAGAGATTCATGGTTCACATGCTCGCCTGGGCGTGCTCAAATATACACACCAAATCGAGATAAAGACCGGGTTTTGATCTAATCATGGTTGTTTGAGTATGGAGATCTGCCATCCTAGTATTCTTTGACTTCACCTTTAATTTGAACATTTTTGGTATGCATGTCTAACACGAATTAAGTCAAGCTTACTCTGTAAACTCTAGCCAAGTTTCCCAAGCCTTTGTCCCTACATGTTAGCTCTGATAATGGATATCTGTTAACTTGAAGCTGACCCTGTATTAAATTTGAATTATCATTCCTTGGCGCCGACTTTCTTCTTTTAGCTGATTTGACTTAAATAATTTGAACTCTAAGTGGTGTCTTAGGTGGTGTGATATCCCTGATCTCTCTGTTTGCTACCTTGTGTAGTAAATTAAATAACCTCCCTGATACCATTCCCAACCTATCAAAGCTTAAGCTTTTAGGAGTTAGGGAGTGGATCAGTTTAATTAGCCTTCCTGAATCCGTTGGCAGCCTGTCACATCTGTGGTACTAGAAATAGAATGTTGTAAAGGTTTAAATAATCTCTCTGATTTCATTGTCAACCTGTCTAGCTGCAGTGCTTGAACATAACAAGAAGTATAAGATCTAAATGACCTGCTTGATTCTTCTGACAATCTATCGTAGTTGCAGCACTTGAAAATAAATATTTTCAAAGTACTAACATAATAGAGAGCTTACCTTTGATCGTGGTGAAGTTTAATTTCCAAAATTCAATTTGAGCGCGTCTCTGGAAACTCGCCACCAAACAGAAATGTGTTAAGAAAAGTTGTACATTATTTCTCCTTCTCTTAAGTCACGTATTTGCACTTCACCTTTCTCCTTTCCTTCAGCCTTGTTGATAACTTTTGGGATTTGATAATAATGCAAGTAGATGGCGATATTTCCAAATTCCAATATTCACTTTCTAATATACTTGGCAACCTGTCACTGTTACAATGTTTAGAGTTGAGGCATTGTACAAAATTTAGTAGCCTCCCTGAAACCATTGGCAACCCGTCACAGCTGCAACTTTTAGACTTGCAAAGGTGTAGAAATTTAAATAATCTCTCTGATTTCATTGATAACCTGTCACATCAGCGCACTTGAACATGGTAGGGTGTATAGATTTAATTAAACTCTCACCTGTCACAGCAGCGCACTTGAACATGGTAGGGTGTATAGATTTAAATAATCTCTGATTTCATTGTCAATCTGGCTCAGCTACAGTGCTTGGCCTTAACAGGAAAATTTTAAAGGTTTAAGTAATCCCTCTGATTTCTTTGTCAATCCGTCACAGCTAAAGCACTTGATCTAAAAGAAAAGTCTTAATGAAAAATATGATAGAATACTTAGGAGAGTCACTTGATCTAATTGGAAATGATTCAGAAGAATAAAATGTGAAATGAGTGTCTATTAGCAATTCTATGTAGATTTAGCATTTGGAGAATTGACAAGTTGATGTTACATTCTTTTGGATTATTTTTATTTATTAATTTAGCTGAAAGAGTGAATTAATTGTAGAGTTCGGTGTGTAAAGTGTCTAGGGAATTTGAGTTACTTTTATATAGACAAATAGTTTGTTAAAAGAAATAATGAAAGAAAGTTATGATTATTGATAGTAGTGGATGTCGTGGTTGTTGTGTTGTGTTTTTTTTTTTTTTTAGTCACTTTTAGCCAAGATGTATGTTGTGTGGTTATAGTAGTCAGGTAACCTGTGAGGAGGAAATAGAGGCCTTCCTCGGATGCCTGATGGTTGATGTTACTATTGGTACTTGTGGTGAATTCTTGATAATTTTTATTCCGGTGTGTCTTCCTTTTGAGGTATCTTGATTATGGAGTTTTCACTCGTCGAACTTGTGTTGTGATTTTATTTGGAATAATGTATTCACCTCGTAAATGGAGGATTGGAAATAGTTCTTTGAGGTCTTGCAATTATTGTTGTCAGTTCTTTGATGAGGAAACCCTAGTGTAAGCCTTTTGAGAGTCTTCCAGAGGCTTGATTTTATTGTTGGTCAATGTTCTCTCTTTATGTGCTCTTGACATGGTAAGATATTGGTATCATTAATTTGAAAGGGTTGTATGAAACTTTGTGAGACTCTTATTATGTACTTGTTAGCGAGATGGGTAATGCGTCACATGCTTTTATGTTGTGATTCTAGGTTTAAATTATGATGGTACAACCCTTGGTTTTGATGCTTGTTGGGTATTTAGGGAGAGTGGCTCTTCGTGGGGGTCGACGCCTTGATTAAGAGGAAGAGCACAGGATAACACATGAATGAGTTTGTTAATCAAGTGAAAACATAATAAATGAATTTTAGGAGGGATAGGTAGCAATCACATAATAAGATTTAAAAATTGTGGTTACCTCGTCTTCATTAGGGCTTTCACAGACTAATGAAAGGCTGAGAAGGCCGTGGTTGGAAAGGTCGTTACCTCATTCTCAGGAGAGGTTAGTGGCTCTGCATGAGTCACCCTATGGAGCGACGCCATGTGATAGGCTGTCAGGATAACCATAGATGGAGGCGGCACCTGGTGATAGGTTGACTAGATAATCCATGTACAGATGAAGGTGACACCTTGAGTCAGGATGTCTAGATAATCCATGTAAGGCCATGTGATGACACTCTCCTCTAGCTTTCCCTTTTTGGAGTTGCTTCATTGAATTCCTCTAGAAGTGGTCTTTTGATTTTATGGCTTGAGATTTATTGATGTTATAATATTTGATTTATTGTTATTATGTTTCTGAAGTGGTTTATCACTATTGTGAAATGATTTGGATGTCATGTTTTTCTGGTCATGGTTTAATTGATGTTGTGACTATCTTTGGGTTTCATGTTACTCTTGTATGATGTTGAGTCTTGTGGTTCTCTATTTGGATGTTCTTGGTTGAGGTCTCTTTCTTGTCAGCTCCTTAGCACAGGGGGTGGGTCTTCGGACCCACGTGGTCAGGTGGATCATGCTAAGCACCCCATTGGGTCCCCAATCGAGGATTGAGAGGTGTAGATTGGTGTCATTTGCAGCGACTCCAGAGTTTTATCCATCTTTGAGCCAGTTATGATACTTTGTATTTATCTGATTAGCTACATCATTCTTTATGGTTTCCCATTCATGTTTTATTTAAAAAATTGTGCGGTAATTGTTGTTTAATTGTCCTTTGGGTTATACGTGAGGGCATTACATTTAAGCCCACATCATTAGGTTGCTTGGAGGGGATTTTGAGAGAAGGGTCTCCCACTGTACTCAGGTGTTCTTAAAGCAATATGCCTTCTTATTCATACAATGCCCCAAGTTCACATATATTCATGCCCAGGGTTTCACAGAAAGGCCAAATAAGCCGCCTTGGTACCCTAATGACTAGATCATATTATTAGAACTCTCCTGGCAGTTGTAGCATGTGCACTCAGTCCTCGGTAGCAAACTTTTGGTAGGGATCCCTTATCCCTTAGCCTTTAGTCAACGAATGTAGAAATTAAAAACTTCCTAGTGCGCTGGGAGTTTTGAGAAGGAATTGATGGAGTACCATTTCTGCCTACACACTGCTCACCCATGGGTGGACCCATATGGGCATGTAAGAAAGGCACTAGGACTAGGGTATGCCCACCTACATCACGTTGAAGTTTTTTGGGTAGATTTCCAGGATGACAAGGAGGTGCATGCAAGACATTACATATGGATGGTCATATACTTCATGAGAAGGGTGCAACTATTTCCCATACCAGATCAGGTCAAGGAGGATGAGAGCACCATCATGAATCCTAGATATAATGCAGTCACTAACTTGTCATTGCCTGCAATAGATTGGGATGAGCAGGAGGTCGATGACCTCGATATTGTAACTAAACCAATCATGGCTCATACCGAAGAATGGGTTAAGGGACAAGTAGCCCAATTAAATCAACAAGGGTTTGTCCTGACATATGAAGGGTTCAAGAGTGAGCCTAGTGCCATAGAAGTTGTCGTTGCCACAACTTCAACAAGAGAAACATCCAAGTTTCCTCCACTTACAAGATCAAAGAAGAGGAAAGGGATTCATTAGGAGAAATTTACATAAAAAATGGGCCTCCTAAGGAACTGTAAAAAAATTTTTTATCTCAAATAATACAAATTATTTAAATATAAAAAATATAAATTACTTAACTACATGAGTTAAGTGGGGACATGTGTTTCTATTATAATTCCTTAATAAACTCAAGTCCATTATTTTTTTAAAGGGGTACATATATTTCTATTGACAAACTCAAGTTCACTTTTCATTTTAGATTATTTCTTCTCTTAATTTTTTTATTTTTTATTTAAAAAATCTTAAACTCAAGTTCATTTTTTTAAAAAAAGTGGTAACATATATTTCTATTATAATTTATTAAAAAACTCAAGTTCACTTTCTTTTTTTGATTTTATATATATTTAAATTTATGATTTTATATAATTAGATTTATTATGTTATGTAGTTTATTTAAATAAACATATTTATAAGTTTTATAAATAGTGGAAAAGTAAAGTAACTTTATATATTTTATTTTATACAAGTTAATATTTTATTTTATATAAATTTTATATATTAAATCAAGTTCCATATTATAGATTTAGATTTATAATGTTAAATATGTTTATAACAAGTTTTATGATTTTAAATATATGATAAATTTTTTGAACTATATAAAATTTAAATAAGTTTACTAAAAAAATTGTAGAGAAAAAAATTAAGGGAATATTTTGATGTCAAATTGTGGAGGGAAAGATTTGAGGTTGAATTATGGAGGGAAATTTTGAGGAAAGTTGTAGAGGGAAAATTTTGAAGTTGAATTGTGGAGGAAAAAAATGAGATTGAATTTAAAATATCCATTTATTTATACTTTCAAAACAATCTCACTCTAGGAGGTCAACACAGTCCATCACAAAAAACACAAAATCAAACGTATTTTAGAAAAAAGCAAAAATCAATAAACATTTTTGAGAAACAATTTTTTTTTTTAATAATATACTTTTAAAAGATATGTATTTGAAATTAGCAAGATACTTTTAAATATATTATTATATATTTTTTAAAATTATATATTAACTTTAAATAGTATATTGCTAATTTCAAATATATAATGGCTTTAAAAAGTATATTATTAAAAAAATCATAATTTTAATAATATTTTTCTTTTATTTTAGTAATAGTATTAAAAAACATATAATAATAATATAAGATAATAATAATAATAATAAGATATATCTTGGCATATTTTATATAGATTATATTTAAGATATGTATACTAGTATATATATATTGAAAGAAATAAAAATTTGTTGATTTAAAAATTACATGTAATTAGTGTAGTTTTTTTTTAGAAAAATAGATATTGTGTGAAATAAATAAAATAGTTTTTAAGTAGTTTTGAAATTGAGGAAAAGAAATAAATGAATAAACAATTATGTACATATGATCATTTTTTTTTTCCATATATTTATAAA
>VDFB02049312.1:0-39149 GCA_007258455.2 Sequoia sempervirens | reverse complement strand
TGACTTTGACATGATGCTTGAATCTTGAAGATAGCTCCAAAATGCTTGATAATCATCTCTTGAATGCTCTTGTATTTCTATAATGCTTGAATTCTTAGATCACATTTGTTCGTGAAAATTGCTAGGTGAAATTATGTGAAATAACCTTGTATTTATACTTGTTTATGCCAAATTTCTTGAAATTACAACACTACAAGCCGGCATCAAATCTAGGAGAATAAAATTCCGCAAAGAATTTGAATTTAAAATAGGTCCAAGCTAAGCGGGACTCATATGCCCATTGGGGTGTATGAGTCCCAACAGCCTAAGCTTGAGACATAAATTTCAAGAAATGTTAAATTCTATGCAAAATTCAAGACTAGGCCCTGAAACTTAGGTGGGACCCATACGCACAAGGTGGCGTATGACTCCCAGATCACTAAATCTGGGCCATACAATCCAAATTCATTAAATTATGATTGGTCATTAGATATGTGTCAGGATTATCCTCAGAAAGATGCATTAAATAAGGCTTGTGGATGCAAAATAGGACCAAACAAGGCATAAAGAAGCCCAATTTTAGCATGGAGGACCCAAAAAAGTGCGAAAATGTAAAGGGATACATTTTCCTACACTACATTTTCAAAAAAAAAATAGTAGCTTAGTAGATTTAGAGCACTAAAATTCTTGCTCTTGTTGCATCTTCAAATTTTGAGTGTAACTATCTTCATTTTCTCGTGAATATCAGACTTTGATTTTTTTTCAAAAAGAAAAAAAAAAGTGGCATCTTAAGAGCCATTTTTGTGTCACGACTTAGTGCACTTACCCATGTGGTAGATGATGTGCCTCCAAATATGGGATTCAAATTTCTCATTGCATGAAGGTTTTTTATTTGTTGTCTTTGTGTCGCCAATTCCATATCTCTCTTCCATAGAGTGGAGGGTTCAAGTTCTTCTTGAATTGGCATGTCTTCTTTTATGGTTTTTGATTTCCTACTTTCATGAAGTTTCCTCATTCCTTCTCTTTTATTTTACATTCTTATCTTCATGGTTATTTGGCATTCTAGTCTTTGGTTGTTTCCTTGTCATGATGGAGAATTCAATATATATCATGAAAAAGACATAAATATTAGTCGATCCCATCATGGTAGTAAAGAGTAAAACAATCTCATACACAAATATGAAAATTAGGAGGTACTATCTCCTACACTACCAATAGGTGAAGGATATAAGTAACAATCTTGAAAGTAAGTACAATGCATTTTACATTTCCACATATTTATCTTTGTCATGACCATTATACATAACATCAAATTTATGTTCTATTCTATCTATAGTTTTAATATATGCATCCAAGGAAGCAACAAGGATGGTGGTAGTAGGAACATGAGACATAAAATTTTAGGTAAAGATAGGTTGATAAGAGAGAGGATAATAAGGCATGATCATGGTTGCAGGTGTGGGATGCAGTTTAGAATAAGGTAGGAAATAAGGTGTAGAATGAATTATGGAAGAAGGTATAAAATGAGTTAATGATTCTAAGGGGTGGAGTAAGGAATAAAGAAAGGGATGGTAATAATGGATGTAGGAATAACACTAAAAGGTTGAGATGGTAGAGGAGACACTAGGAATGTGGAGTATTCATGGAACTAGTAGGGATGGTATGGAAAGGTAGGTGAAATGTTAGTGAGATGAGAGGGAGGAATGGATGCATAAACTGGAAAGGTATTTATATAAAGTTATGCCAATTCATACATGATAGCTCACTAGATGATAAATGCATGAGGTTTCTTGATGATAATGAGTAGCATGAGGTCATGTGTGATGGAACATGATTACATAATGTGTGAAGTTATGATAAGTTAAAAATTGTAGGTCCTTATGTAATAATATAAAGGTATGTAACATTAAAGGTAACTAGATTGTAAATGTATATCACTATGAGTTTCCCACTAATAGTATTGATTATCCAAGGGAACTCTTGCAACAAAAAACCCATAATTCCAAGCCACCATATGAGAAAAGTATCCCATGAAAATGTAGTAGTGGTGGAAGTCTAAAACGACTAACAACCAACAATCAAACAAGTGTTTGTATGATGTAATGGTACTACTAGATCGAAGAAAATTTCCATGTACAATATTTAGAAGAAAGAAAGGGAAAGGAATAAGATGAGAAAAATAAATGTTGTTATGATTCTGCAAATTTTGCTCGGGATCGTTAGATTGTTTCCTCGCACTGCTGGCCTCTCTCGCAGGTGAGGAAAGCCCTGGCCATCACCCCTCTCTGCTGATTGTTGTAGCTATTAAGTTTTGTTTTATACCATTCGGATATGCATCAGCGGTGCAATTTCTTTATATTTTAATGTCAACCAATGAGGCAGCGGGTATTGCCCTACTCGGTATACATAAATAACCGTAAAACTAGCTACTGATCCACTCACGTTGAGAGTGGGAGAAACCAAGAACCATGCACTCTCTCCCGCATCAGCTAACATTAACCTGTAGTCGCCTCGCTGGATACGCTTTTGTCGCATAACCCTAATTTGAATGCTAATAGTTAATCGCTGAAAATTAAGTATCTTGAAGCATCCTCAAAATAATTGTAGCGTTGTAAATTGTCATCCTGCAGTCACTGCCACTAGATTTAGCTCTTTTTTTTTATGTTTGGATTCAATTGTATGTTTAATTTTCTTGTTTTATAATAATCTTTGAAAAAACAAAAGTTGAATTGGGAATAAAGAGTTAATATTTATTTACCAATATTTAAGACTCCAAAATGGGTCTAGACTAAGGTATTAGTGTTCCTATCCAACCTAATTTGACCCCAATTCAAATATGTTGGTGTTATCATTTTAATATTTAGAAATTAAAAATCAATTATTGTGTTGGTAAATATGCAACATAAACTATGATCAAGTAAACTTAGAGCATGAATGATAGGTAAGTTCAAAGCATCTTTGTTTTCAATATGAGAAGCTCATAATGATTGAGAATTGAAGATTGAATAGAGACCATATTCAAATATGGGTTTTTTTGATATTTATGTCTATATATGGATTAGATGTTTAAACATGTTAGCATACACATATACCTCAAAATTTCAACAAGATGATGAATATAATGAGAGACCATAATGCATATCAATAAGAGTTTGAAACATTGTTTTCAAGTATTGAAAGAGAATCTCATTGAAAAAAATTGATGGGTCATATAAAAAAACTCATAAATATCAAAACAAGTCTAAGCTAAGGTCAATAAGAGCCTTTAATCTAAACAAGGAAAAAATGAATCATAATCAATATCACAATTTAAACCTACAGGCATGGTATCAATAGACTAAAACTTTATTAGACTCATCAAAATTCAATGCCAAACATAGACAAAATATTATTCCCAATATAGAATCCCTTCATAAGCCTAAATAATCATGAGGTTCCTCAAATAACCAAACAAAGAAAACTTTACTTTAATCTCAAAATACATAAGTACTTCATAAACATGCTTACAAGAATAGAATTAGATCCCTATAAATTATTAAAATAAAATAAAGGTTTTATATTTCTAAGAAAACAAGGATGTGTTCTAGATGCTAGAACAAAATCAATAGATCTCTTATTATTGTAATCAACATCTATGAAAAAATATTTTAAATTGCATTTATTCCCCAAGTCTATTATATTCATTCTATTTGAGCCAACTGAGTGAATATGAACAATGATGAGTCATGTTTATAACCCTAATTCATTAAATAGCTTTGAGAAATCAAGTCCACTTGCAATAATTATGTATCAAACACAGAATCACCTTTTATCCTTACTTTCTTGATCTTGATAAGGAACAATTTGGCACTCTCTTCTCCTTAGTGTTGGAGCTCTCCTCTAATATATATGTGTTTCCTTCTACACAACATGTAATAAATCCCACCATTATAATAAGAGTTCCTACTAATTTATTGCTCTTTGTTTGAACATGAAGATAGTATTTGCATCTTTCCTTTTTATTCTCCATGATGTTGGTGTAGCATCAAAAATTATCACTTTGACAATTTCACACTATGTTTTGGGTAAAAGCATAAACATGTGTCACACTTTATAAAGAAATCAGCTAGCAGCATAAAAAATTCTAAACTTCGACCATATAAAAGTAGTCTTTATGTTTTGAATTTCAAAATGATGTAAACTAATGCAATGTAGAAGTATTGATAAATTTTATTCCTATAATTTTTCATATTTTAAAAAAAAAAAATGATTTTTTTTATCAATTTAAGAGTAGATTTCAATGGAATGTTGAAAAATTCAAAAAAAAGTGGCCTTCACTTGACATCAACAAACAAATAGAAAAAGGCTTCATTTTCTCCTAACATTTTTTCTCCAAATAGGTAACTTCAATATCTAGTGCATGGAAAAAAATTAAAATTTTGATGTATATTTGTCTTGTAATAGCATTTTAAAGTCAAACTTGTTAGAATTTGATAGTTTTCATTTGATGTCAACTATTATCTACTTTTTTAATCATTTTCAAAAAACAAATTATACCCTTTTGAAGAGGATTCTCTCCTCTATTGCACCATATATTTTTCAATTCTTTTTAATAAATGTTTTACTAATTTTTTAATTTCTAATTAGCCTCTTTTTTAACTTTAACAACATACTTGCATTATTTTAATAAAATAATATATTAAACCTAATCAAAATATTAAAAAAAAAACATATTTGGATTCCTCACTCTGAGCTCTACAAAAGGGTTTTTTTTTTTTTTAAATCATTTTGATTGAAGAAATACTTAATTGAAGTTGAAAGTTTCAAAAAATTCTAAAAAAAACTGAGTTGGTTGCCAACTAGGATGCTACATAGACAGTTTCGGTAGAAAGGGTTTCAACCAAAACCCTTTCGACCGAAACCCCACACATAAAATAAGCCAATTTCAAAGCAGCAAAGGGAAAAATTCAATTTTTTTGGTTTCGGGTGAAAGGGTTTTGCCTGAAACTCTATGCCACGTATGGGCCACATTATTTCCGTCGAAATTAGCTCGACCAAACTTTTTAGGTTGGAATTATTTTGCTCGGAACTATTTATTTGGTCAAAAGTGTGACACAGCTTTGTGCTTTTACCCTTTTACTCCCCTTAAATTATTGAGCCTAATTGACTCCCTAATTTCCCAAATTATGCATTTTATGGCCTATTTTTTATAATTTCAGAGAAATTGCAAGTATTGAATAAATACATTTATTTAATGTTTTACACACAACACCTAAAATCCTAGAAAATAGGGTTAGGACTGGGATGCCCTTGGGCATCCAAGTCCCCCTACAGGATCCAAATTTGAATATGTCAGTGTCAGCATTTTAATATTTGAAATTTAAATCACAAAGGTCAGCTATTGGGATCTAATTTACATGAAATTGAATAAATGTCTATAAATACCTAGTTATTGCATCATTTGAATGCTAACAAGAAAAATCTAGCAACAAGTGAACATTGAGAAAAAGTCAACAGCAGCATTTTAGAGCTATATTGTAGCAATTTAATATCCAAGCATCATGTCAAAGTGTATGTGTTCATGTTTTTATTTTATCATTGTTTATGAAGGCTAACCATTTGTAGGTCTCCAAGTAATTTAAGCAAGATCCAAGACCTTGAGGTGTTGTGTGTGACTTCAATCCTCCAAGGAATCCATTGAAGGGTGGTGAGTTGCAGCACTTTATTGATTCATCATTCCTTCAAGTACCATTTAACTTTCCTATCATTGGCATCGCCATTGTGGAAGTGGAAACAGTAACACAGGATTTGACTAAGGAAAGCCCCTAAATGGCACAACCTTTCCTCTCTTTTTGAATGTGTGGGTTTCAGATTTGAAGGAGATTTAAGGAAGCTTGAAGATCCATTGTCCATTATTGCATTCAAAACCCTACACCTTGTCACCTCACAAAAACTCACCTATAGAATTATCTAGCAGTCATCCAACAAATTTGCAAGCAAAAATTGAGAGCTTAGATCCGACATTAGAGGACTACGAAAATATATATATGACACCCCTACAAGGATAGAGATGCCCTTGGGCACCTATGTCCTTTTTTGATTGATACCAAATTTTCATGATAGGTACATAACACTCTGCCCTTCCCAGATCTACTTGCAAATTCTTGTTATAGTCTATCAGTTGTTGGAAGCTTGCATTTTTCATATTAGGGCACATAATCTAATTAGGTTAATCAACGAAAATCAATTCCAATCCATTTCCAAGGCTCAAAAGGATTAGATCCAGATCTGGTTGACCCACCTTCATGGTTGAAATTCAATCGAAATACCTTATTGATTTGCATCCTAATGTACCCTTGAAAAAGGAAGAAATTAACGCTAGGTTTTATTCATTAAACTTAGGGTCCCCTTTCTCTATGTTACATTTTTGTGAACCTGACATTTCGACATTATAAACCTTTTGAAATCTAAAGTAATTCAACTCTAGATCTAGGTTTAGCATTGCATCATTTTGTATTGCTCATTTAGGGTTTTAAGTTTAGCATCATAAAAAGACATAAAAATTAAAAAATATATATATCTCATATCGCATCATATGTTGCATTAGGGTTTATTTCAGTTATTTATGTTAGATCTATATTCAAAATTATCATTTGTTGTTCAAACATTGTTACACATTTGCAATTGAATTGCATTGTCTTAAATTGTGAAAATTCTAGAAAACATTCACTGTCAAACATGTTTGTAGATAGAAATAGAATCCTTAAACAACATCACACAATTAAACTTTCAGTTTTCAGACACCCTATCAAGGACATAGACGCCCTTGGGCACCTTTGTCCTGCTACTGGTAGCTCATAAAAATTCTACACATATCCATGTCTTTGTGTTATCAATTTGTTTATGTTTGTTGATGTCTGATTTGAAATTTTGGAAAAGATGTTATTGCATGTGAAAGAAAGGTGTTATTTTGCTTAATTTGTTACAAATTTGAAGAAAAACATTTTAGTGCTATAAATTATTAGATCTTTAGGATAATTGTTTACATTTTTTGAAGCATTGCATAATTTGGGTAAATAAATTTTCATTTTTTGCAAAAATTTAAAATGCTAGGTTGTTACAACACATTGCAAAATCTAAACACTCACAAAACAATGACAAAATAAATTCCAAATCTAGGTTTGCACACTATCACACAGTTAGTTTTTGTCAGTAGTGCCTCTGAAACTAAAATTTCAAAAAGAGCCCTAGAAGGACATAGACACCCTAGGGTGTCCTAGTCCTCCAAAACTTGCTTTAGATCTCAAAAATAGACTGATACTTTTGTTTACAAAATTTGGAATCTAATTTCTATATTTGATGTCTATTTTTGAATTTTGTTTTCAGACCTATATGCTTTTGATCATTTGATCCATAAGGCAAGTAGCAACATGTTTCCTTTTCAAAGATGTTTTGATATATGGTAGTGCATGGCTTATATAATTATAATCCCCCTACTTATGAGTATAATCTAAGGAAATGAAATGAAATCATTGAAAAGCATGTTAGTCATTCTCCCAATATCTCTCTTGATTATAAGAGCATCTTAACACAAGAAAATTAAATCATTAACATATTCATTAATATCATTTTACCTAATCTTCATTCATCTCATAACATCTCTCCCACTTGTGAGAATGTTTTGGTGCAAGAGGATGCAATCATGGATGATCATGACAATCATAGTTATTATTCTCTCAATACCTCACTTGTGAAAAAGGTATCTTGGTGTCAGAGGATCCAATAATTGAGTGTCATGAGAATCTTGTTTATTCCTCTCCCAATACATCTCCTACTTGGGAAGATATTATGATGCAAGAGGATGAAATCATTGATACATTTCTTTCAAAATACAGTAAGATGGATTACATAGATGAAGACACTAAGGTGACATTAGATCCCCCCTCAATAGAAGATCATCAACAAGAAGTTAAGTATGTTGAGGTTATGAACACACAATTGGCTATTATATCTCCTCTAATTATTCATCCTCCTAAGTCACCTCTCATTATATTAGGACCTCCTAAACCTCATGGCCATATCTTAAATTTTGAAAAACAACTCACTAGTAATCATTTGTCATAGCAACCAAGTTATCACATAGTTTCTCACACATATAACACTAAAAATAACAAGTAACCAAAGCAAAATCCAACTTTCATCCCATTTCCTTAACCATACCTCCCACCTGCACCTAATATCCAGCACCGTAGTGGTAAAGAATATGATCTAATGACAATTAGGTGAGCCATTAAGTGAGGAGACCAAGTAAAAAAAGACTCAACAAAAAAACATATTTCTCTTAATAATCTAATACATACGGGTAAGAGAAGATGACTCTCAACTAAGTAAGACATATGTGTAGAATAACAACTACACAAGTTGATACATACCTAAGAAACATTATCCTCTATGCTAGGATAAACAATGTAATGCATCAAATATTTTAACTCACCAACATCAAGCATGAGCCATTAATATTTTTTATGAAAAAGTGTGTCACACATAGTGATGAAAACTTCAGAGTTATCATTTTCCTTCTCTTGAGAGGAGTCTTGAGATGCATTATTTGGAGTTGTTTCCTTTGATTTTTATTATGTCCTTGTAAGCGCATCACCATAAATTGTTCCATTTATGTGTATTGGAATGCAAATGTTATCTTTCTCTTTGTGAAGTGTACCACATGATGTGCTAGATGTCTATTCCTTGGAAGAAGTCTCTCTATCATGATTAGGTGGGAAATATATGATGTATAACCATTAATGTACTCAATTGGTACCACCTCCTTATTAGTAAGATATTATATTTTATTCTCAAGTGTCACTAGTCTACTTGTAGTATGTCTATGTATCTAATACTAAGTAGAAACGTAATAAGAAATATGATTATTTGACACATGTTTAGATAGATTAGTGAGGTTTATAAAAGATAACTTGATAAATTGTAATTGTAAAATTTGTTGCAATTGATCATATGTGGAGAATCTCTAAATCTAGTGAAATTCCTTTGATGCCCTACATGTGGTAGAGTGATGTGATCATAATCAATAGTATTAAAAAAAAAATTAACCTTGTGCTCATATTTTTTATCATCTTGAATGGTGGGATTAGTATATGTGGCCATTGTTGGTGTAGGTTTTTATTTTCCTAGTGGGTTAATTTATTTTCCCTTAGTCATAGGTTTTTCCTACACTTTTATTAAGCTTTCTTAGGATAATAAAGTGAGTTTATTATTTAATAACTAGGAGATAAAGTGATGAGGTGTCTCCACCCTTTTTGGGTGGAGCATTTATGTTTTCATCACTTTATTTAATATTGGTGGTTATTGGTCGTCAATTCCTATTGGTTGGATTTGTCACCTTCATCATCTCCTTAGTTCTATATAAACTCACTACCTAGCTTGTACTTTCATATTCTTGCATATTGTTGCATACTTTGGCATACATACATTACCTTGATGCATGCAATCATTATTCTGCAAATTTTCTTTGAGCTCCTAATGCAATTTTTTCATCTTGGCATTTGCACATCTCTTGGAATTTCAGGTCTGTAATTGTGTTATATCATTTATAGTTTTATAGCTTATCTTTCTCATAAAAATATCTTGGAAGCTCTTAATGCAATTATGTCATCCTGGCATTGCATATCTCTTGAAGCTATTGGTTTGCATTATTTATGTTTTTCCAATTTATGTGACTTTGAATTTCTCTTATAAAGTTCCTTGGGTTATTTAATCTATTTTAGATTTCTGACAACCGCATGTACCCACTTGATGCTAAAAGATTAGTATGGTCCTACAAACCATTGTGTGGAATAGAGTGAAATGTTGTATAAAATAATATATAAGATCCATGAGTTTAGTCTATGAATTATGATGCAAATAAAACTATCAAAAAAAAATTATAAAGTTGTGCATTAGAAACATTTTATCATTGATACAAGCATAATATATGAGGCATTTTTTTATAATATATGTATGCACATCTATGACAATCATTTCTATCACCACTAAAACTATCAATCCACAAGTCTTTGATAATAAGAGCACTTTAAAGCTTGGGATCAAAAACATGATGAGATATAAAGATGTTTTCCACATGCATATCACCAACATTTATTGTATGAGAAACATAATAATTATTTTAACATCACATGATAAATAATTTGTAAATCGTCACCATCAACAAACATAACAAAGATCGCCATTAGATAAATTATCAAGTGATAAGGAGAATATATGATTATTTGTTGTAGAATCATCATCACACTAATCATAAACCCTAGACATATCTATAAGGGTTAGGGTTAAAGCACTAGATGTAGATATTGTAGGAACACAACTAATGTATGCACGAGAAACATAAAATATATTATCATTACATAAGAAAGCATTATTAACATTAATAGGAGTACCGTGAATTAGAGATTCATCAACCATATCATGGGAATATAAAAAGAAAACATGGTCATGTAAAGGCACATCACTAGTGTTAGAAGAAATAAAAGCATCATAAATTGTACCATTAGGCTAATCATCATAGATAGGCAATCCCAAATCAACAAGCATGTCATTAGGATTTTCAAATAAATATGTAGCGAAAGACACATGTAAGATAATCTATATATATGCAAAAGGAGAATGATCACAAGATATGGAAATAATATGCTCACGGGTTACAATAAACCACACAGTAAAATTTCTAGATGTATCATAACATGTAAGGCTAAATCCTCGTCATAAATTATAATGTGTATATAATGACAATAAATCATGTGGAAAAATAGAGAAAAGTCCTCTCAAATGGATTGTAAAGTGTTAGCAACCTTTATGAAAGATGAAAATAAGATACATCATGCACTAAGTCACATACAAAGCATGATGTAGAGATAAAAATTGATGATGTCCTAAAAGATACATGGATAAGATGCAACAAATAATAAAAGCAATATGACATCCTCAACATATGAATGGAAACAAGGTAAAGATAGGGGTTGAGTGTAAGTCATAATGAAAGATCCAAGAAAAAATCATAACAAAAGGGTGGAAGGGTACAAATTAAGGAGATACAAAACAATGAAAGCTCAAACCCCAATCAAAATAGTAAAATAAAACAAAAATAAGCATTAACCCAAATCTTAAACAAATTTGTTATAGAAGTTACAATAATAAAAATATTATATCTAAAAATTGGAGATATAACAAAGGTCAAAAACTTGGAGGGGATCAAATGTTGGGTTCACCATTCTATGTAAGGAAATAAAATTACCCTCACATAAAATATGCAAATCAAGCAATAATGGATAATTCACCCTAGATAGTGGAGTCGAGATTAGAAACACTTACTTCATCAAACTATAGAAATAGAATAAACTAAAGAAAATAAATTATGCATAACTTTGAGTTGGAGATGAAAACATTGTGATAGATAATTGTTACATATATTTGGATGCCATATTGGAAATGAATAAAATAAGAGGATTGGATCTATTTTTTTTAGAACTATTTGTAATTTTGGTTCAAATTTGTGCTTGTAGAAGTGATCTCTACACCTATGAAATTGAGTGTGACATGCATAAATGAACTTTAATCACATGATTGAGTTCTTAGACCTATGAATATTTTGTAACCAAAATAATAGATTCTATTGGTTGGTTACGCCTACAATAGAACTTTGGCATTGTTGATGAACACCTTTGGGAGCTTGTTGAGTGGGGATTTTCTCTTTATAAGAAGCCTCTTAATTTGATTTAATGTTTTTTTTCTTAAATAAGGAAGACACTATGTAATGAATGCATAAGGTATTACAATAATGTGAATAACTTCTAACTTAGAATTTTGACAAAATGCAAAAGAGTGATGTAAATACCTAATATAAAAAAAGGGTTTTGATTTGTTTGACAAAGAAGCAATATAATCGAAGTATACTAATGCAACATGGTGTTATGACAAGGGGAGTAATGATTACAAGAGCAACTAAATTGAACAAGTATCCATCTTGATCTTAGATGATTCTTGGATGATGAAATGACTTAGGCATGATGTCCTTTTATACTTCACTTAAACATGCACTTAAATTTTTTTAATGCAAGAGTTAGCACACAATGACTAGTTACAAATGAGTTAGCTTGCACTTAAATGAGTTAGCTTGCGCTTAGGCATAAATTTAATTTTTGAAACATGTGGGTTGAATTTGCATTCCAAATTTGACTTGAGAATGAAAATTAGTAATAAATGTCCAAGTATGGGTTTTTTGATGGTTAAGCAGAAAGGGGGTTAGTGGATGCACCAAATTAACCAATATCATGTCCTAGGAACAAGTAATTAGAACACCTACAAAAGCTGACATAAAACAAAGAATAAAAGTGTTAAGGTACACATTTTTCACCATTACAACTATACATTAAAATAGTTCATTTAAAACATATAATTTACACTAGATACTAAGAAGTGAGAAAACACCACAAAATCAAAAGAACATAAATATTTCATATTTAAAAGTTGATATTTAATTTATTTAGGACATAAATTTTGACAGGTACAAGATTTATTAGTAATTTCTAATTTGAAAATGAATTGGGTTTTCTTACTCACATCTTGGCGTGTTAGTTGAGTTCAACTTTATAGATACTATCCTCTAGACATAAGATAAATCTCGCCTTTCTTATTGGGCCAATTGACTGGGGAGAGCCCTTTTGTATTGGGTTGGTCAAGCACAAGAGTCATATCCCCTCTCCAACTAGGGTTGGTCAAATCAACTTCTCTCTAATCAAGTGTGAAGGTCCTCTCTCATTAATCAAGCAAGGAAGTCCTTTATTGTTAGTTGATCCGATTACTCTCCCTTCATCTCCCTTAAGAAAGGCTTCAATTTTAATATTAAAAACAAAACAAAAAAAACTTGAGAAATAAATAAATGTTGATGATAATAAAGCTCTCAACATTAAATAAGAGCACTTAACAATTAATTGATACTTTGATCCATAAAATAATGATCTAGAAAATAATAATTTTGTGAAAATAATAATTATGTGAGACATGTTCTTTCATGACACCAAGATAGAGAACACTATATTATGACCATGTAAATAAAAACTAAAATAAACTTAAAAATTAAAATTATAAACAAACTCTTAAATAAATCATTCTTAAGTAATTTTAAAATGAAATAAAATAACTTAATTAAAAAAATTAACTCAAGAAAAAATCTTTACATCATTAACACCATGTGGGAAAAGCGGTCCAAGGATCTATTTTTAGACAAAATAGCAGTAACTAAAATTTAGGGTGGCCCGTAGAGTGCCTTCTGCTATCGTGCGTAGTAAATGTATAGAAACAGGAAACAGGGAACAGGAAAGATCTCCTATTTTTTGAACCTTCTCTTTTTTTAACAGATCTTAAAGAAAAGCTAAATTCCGTGTAATTCATCCGAATGTTGCGATGGGCTTCGAGGAACAAATCATCGCCACAATCCAAAAACATTGCTTGAACCGCGGGCCATTGCTTCTACTTATCTTCATTAAAGAGACAGAGCAAAACAGAAAGAGGTGACTTGTTCGTAAGCATGGAGAACTATCTAAATGAAAACTTTGGTGGAGTGAAGCCCAAAAATTCATCCGAAGAGGCTCTGAGAAGATGGAGGAAGTTATGCTCAGTTGTGAAAAACCCAAAAAGAAGATTTCGCTTTACTGCAAATTTGTCAGAGAGATCCGAAGCAGAGGCTATGAAAAAGACAAACCAGGTGAGTACCCTTTTATCTTATTCGTTTTCTCCCCGTTTTTGTGTAGTTTGATTTTTTATCGATTTGTGTGCTTGTTAGTATCTGATCTGGATCAAACCAATATAGTAGATTACCGTTCGAGGATGCCCAAGAGATTTTGATTAAACGGAGTGAGTTTCAAAGATAACATAAATAGTTTATCTATTTTATTACATAATCTATATGGAAACGTGGAGATATATCAATTTTTATATATTTTTTTTTTGGGTTCTATTCAGATTTGTAGGAAATGAAATGGACATGTGACCTATGATTATTTTATATATATATAGGCGGTAACATTTATCTATAGTTGTACCAATTTAAGATTGCTCTTACATTATTATCCAATGTTATTGACAGCATATGAAATTTAATTTTGTTGAATGGAATGTCTGGGCTTTATTCTGGCTATACCCATTTTGGGAAAAGTCTTCTTTTGATTGATCATGAATCAGTACGTAATGATAATTACATCATAAATCTATTTTGGGTGATTAATAGCATAGGTTCCATTCTTGAGGACCAATTTGATATCTGATCAGGATTTTAGTTTCATTCTTAGTAAAGTTTGCACGTTTTAGCTATAAGATGGTTAGCTTAGAATACGATACGAAGATTCACATATGGTATGAAGCCCAGAACGTAAAGAAGTATTGGGCTTTTGGTAACCATTTAATAACCATGTCTCATTTGGATGTTGATATATGCTTATTTCCCACTATATCTTGGCTTATGTTCTGCACATTGCATACCCATTCTCGTTTTGCATGGTCCAACGTGCAAGCTAATTTATTCAGAGCTAAGCTTTCCTCTACACTGCAGGTCATCTCTGCTCCCTGCATTTGGAGGCTGCCATAGTATTTTTCTAGAAGGAACAAAAATCCCATATTATGCATGTATAAATTGAGCATGAGTTATATGATCATTGTGTGACTCCCTACTATGTGGAGGAGTTTATTTTGTTAAGCCTAATATATAAAGAGAACAATAATTCTTATGATATTGATTTTTCATTGGTGATTGGTATGCAATGCTCATTATTATCATGGTTAATAACTTGTTTTGTCGAAAAGAGCATCTACAGTGATTTTGCAATAACTTTTTCTAGTGTGGGATTTTGCCATTCGTGAAGTTTAGTAATGAAAGTGGAACATGATTCCTTACCCATTGGAGAGGAATCTTCAAAACAACCATCATCATATTATTATCTTGAGGATACCTGTAGTTGAATATTTATTCTGTCTGATGTTAGATATAGCAGCGAATGTTGATTGCAAAAATATGTCACCTACAGTCCATTGAAGATCACACATTTACTACCTAACTACCCTTGTGAAAATTTGTACCTTTATGCAAAGCATGCCACCAAATATGAACTGAAAAGCAGGCATGTACTACTCAACAAAACATCTTTGTAAAAATTTCTGGCATGATTAATTAGAGTATTATGTAAATTGTTCAATTGACCTTAGGTTCCTAAACTAATAGCTGTAAAGACTGATTTTACCTACATACTCCACGCTGAACTTATCATTCAAGATTTTTGTCCACCTCCTGAATCTTTTGCCAAAATATCAAACACACAAAAATACCACAGGCAAGCAAATAATAATGAGAGAAAAAATATCGCCCTTCAATTCAAGAATGTGATCTGGAAAAAGAATATCTTCCATCAATATATGTACCTTGCAAAAAAAATGTTACTACAATAAAACCCATACATTACAAGAAAAAATGATTCAAGTCGAGTCATCAAAGCAAAACATGAAATCCCAAATTCTGTTGTACATTTCTGAAACAAATGAGAAGAAAAATTTATGGCATCTGTTTAAATTTAATTACAACTCCCTCTCAATTTAAAACTATAATTTTCCTGAGGGAACCGAATTGAAGCACAAGGAACAAAAGCTGTAAGAGCTACACAGATCATCAATGGTTACACGTCTCTAGGTTTTTGCCAAAGACCTGTGCAAAATCTCAGTGTTCCGCTAAAGGAAAAATTTTCCCTTTGCGCTTGCTTCATCTGGAGAACGTTTAATAGAAAAATGAGCACCCATGTTACACTTTTTTATTAAACAGTGGCTGCATATTTCCAGCCACCTCTATTCACCCACAACTAAAATTCTAAGAGAAAGGTCCCATGTGACTGCTTAGCTTATTTTGTTTGGCAGCCACCACTCAATTTTTTTAGGAGCCTTTTGTGGAGCTAGTGGTTTCATGAATTTTTTATTTTTCTGCTTATTTTTAGTTGTTAAATGCGTGGCAAATATTTGTGTTAATATGGAAAATTTTGGAAGTAAAATGTGAAGGAAAATGTAAAAGAGGGAAGAAAATGTGTGCAGCCATATCATAAATTTTTCATTGTGCAACAACTGCATAATTTCAGCCCCTTATTTTTCACTGCTTAGGCAGTGGTCCCATGCAGCTGCTTATCTTCATTTTCTGCTTAAGTTTTAGCAACATAGGTGATCCAATGCAAATTTTAAACTAAGCATAAAGGATAATTTGGAATCTTCTCCTATAATGGTGGAGCTGCTATAGTAAACTGTGAAAAATGAGGAGGCTGAAATTATCCAGCCACTGCATAATGAAATATATGTCACATGGCTGCATACATTTGTTTTCCTCCTCTTTACTATTTCCTTAACCTCCAAAATTTTCCTAGTTAACACAAATAAATACACATGTCTGCCATTCATTTAACAATTACTTAATTTTAAACAAAATAAATAAAATAACTATGGGACCATTAGCTCCACAAAAAGTTCCTAAAACAATTGAATAATGAGTGCTGAACAAAATAAGCTAAGCAACCACATGGGAGCTTCCTCCTGTTTTAACCCCTAAAATGTAGTAACTCCACCATTATAGATAAAAATTCTAAATTATCCTTTGTGCCAAATTTAAATTTAAATGAGACTACCTGTGCCACTAGAATTTAAGCAGTGAGCCAAGATAAACAGCTACATAAGAGCACCATGTAATTCCTAAACTGTAGTTGCTCCATCAATTTCGGAGAAGATTTCATTATACACTATAATTAAAAATAATATCAACGAGACAACCTGTTTCTTCTAAAACTTAAGCAGCAAACAGTTGTATGGGACCACAAGGTTAGTACAGGATAAAAGGTATTGACCAGCGTCAAGCTGGCTTGACTTATGGCAAGAAGAGAGCAATGTCACTGAAACAGTCAAAGGTTGAAGAACTGCCAAGGCTAACTCCCAAGCATTCAGGTGGCCCTCTTAACTGGGTTCAAAAATGGTCAAAGACAGACGCAAAACAAAGTGACGTCAAAAGTTTAAGAACCAGCAAGGCTAACTGCCCTGCTTAAAAAGGCAGCCATGTTAATTCAAATAAAAAAGGGTCAAAGCCACATGTAGAGCAATGTCAGTGAAAAGGTCAAGTGCTGAAAAACCATCAAGGTTAACTTCCCTGCATTAAGGCAGACAGTGTTAATTACAGTCAAAACAAAGACAGGTGAACGTCATAGTGATGACACTAAGAAGGTCAAAGGTTCAAGACCCGCCATTCCGTCCATTTAGGCGGCCCTATTTATTGGATTTAAAGATGGCCAAAACCTGGTGCAAGTCAGACAGATGACACTAAGAAGGTCAAGGGTTCAAGACCCATCAAGGCTAACTCCCTGTTTTCTGCCAGACCCAATTAGTTGGGGTCAAAATGGTCAAAGCTAGGTATGAACCCCAGCTGAATGTGAATGACAGCATAGTTCTCCCTCTATATATGCTTGATGGCAGTTTCTCTCTCAATAAAAATTGGGGCTCTGGGACACTCAGAATAATTCTTGCAGGAAAAGTCACCAAGGTTATTTTCATCTAGATCTAGAAAAAGAAAAATGCATTGCCTACAATGGTGGTTTGTGCGAACGATGGATCTGTTGGGGAGTAGACAGTTGCTAATACATGTTGGAAACCTCCTATACTCCCGTTCATGTGTCACCACATCACTCTATCCAACTGTCCACGGTCACGATTTTCATTCCCTCCGACATTTTTGCAGATATTTTTATGTACACTGAAGGAAACGCATTTATTTAAACTTTATAAAATGGAAGGTTACGATTTTAGTCTAAGGGTGAGATTTAAGGTTAAGTTTTTATGTACACAGAAACAGCTAAAACTAAATGCCATTGTAAACATCTCTCGACGTAATAAAAAGGTTTCTGATTTGAGTAGTGGACGGCCAGTGGTGCAATAACCACATCATAACAAAAACATTTGTATTCAGCGGAAAAAATGGAATACCCATTTTACTAATTTGGTCAGAAGTAAGCACAATAGAAGGATTTTACCCTAATATCAAATTCTTGTCCCACCTTTCAAATCAATTGGAGGTTCCTCTTGGACATATCCCCATGTTTGGTACTAAATTTACTTTGGGAAAGTATTGTTTCATCAGATTCATTTAAACAATATCAATTTATTCCAAAGTTTGAAGGGTGAGGATGACCCTGGGATTTGTGGGTTATGGGCCCGTCCACAACGTAACTTGATTTTTATCAAATTTACATTGATATTCTTGATCCTAATCATGGATGTAGAGTAAGAAAGATGATTTAGGTGAAGAAGAGCCCAGGACAATGAGGATTAGAAGTATGATACACATCTATGATCTTAATGAGGATAAGAGCATGACACACATCTATGGATCTTGAGGATGATGTTTATTGTTGGTCTTCTTTCTTCTTTTACCCAAGGTGCAAGGCAAGCGATATTATCTGCTCTTTTGAGAATTAATTCACATTTGAATTAATAATGAGGATTAATATATAAGAAAAATGTTTGATTTGTCTTTGTGATCATTTTGTTTGTAACAGGAGAAAATAAAGGTGGCTCTTTTAGTTTCAAAGGCCGTGTTTCAGTTTATTGATGGTAAGTCTTATCACTTTATGATTTGTCCACACAATTCATCTTTCATATGGAGTACTTGCTGATTTCTTAATTTTTTTTATGACTGGAAAGCTGGCCTTTCAGGTTCCACTGATTATGAAGTGCCAGAGGATGTCAAAGCATGTGGTTTTGGCATCTCCGCTGATGAGCTAGCATCCATTGTAGAAGACAATAGTCTCAAAAAGTTAAGAGCCCATGGTGGAATTGAAGGAATTTCTGATAAGCTTTCTACATCAATTAATGATGGAATTGATGCCGATGTAGAAAGCCTGAAGCGCAGATAGAATGTCTCTGGTCTTAACAGATTTGTTGAGAAGCCACTTCGAGGATTTTGGGTACATGTATGGGAGGCATTACACGACATGACTCTTATGATTCTTGCAGTCTGCACTGCTGTGTCTTTGGCTGTTGGAATTTCTACAGAGGGATGGCCTAAAGGAGCCTATGATGGTCTTGGCATTGTTCTTAGCATTCTTTTAGTTGTATTTGTAACTGCAATCAGTGATTATCGACAATCATTGCAGTTTAAGGATTTAGATAGGGAGGAGAAGATCTCAATACAGGTTACTCGAAATGGCTATAGACAGAAAATTTCAATATATGACCTTGTTGTTGGGGATTTAGTGCATTTATCAATTGGTGACCAAGTGCCAGCAGATGGACTATTTGTATCTGGCTTTTCATTGCTTATAAATGAGTCAAGCCTAACAGGTGAGAGTGAGCCTGTAACTGTGAACAAAGAGAAGCCATTTTTCTTATCAGGAACGAAGGTCCAAGATGGTTCTGGCATGATGTTGGTGACAACAGCTGGCATGAGAACAGGATGGGATAAATTGATGGCAACACTGGGTGAAGGCAGTGAAGATGAGACACTGCTACAGGTCAAGCTCAATGGTGTAGCAACAATAATTGGAAAGATTGGATTATTTTTTGCCATTATTACATTCTTGGTTCTGACAAAGGGATTAGTTAACAGGAAGATTATCAGTGGGCAATATATGAGCTGGTCTGGAGACGACTTTATTGAGATCTTAGAATTCTTTGCAATAGCAGTCACAATTGCTGTGGTTGCAGTAACCTTAAGCCTTGCTTTTGCCATGAAAAAAAGGATGCATGATCAATCTGTGAATAGAATGGGCAGCTCAGCGCTTATGAAATTGGCTGTAGCTTTCCTCCTTGTTTACGCTATTTGTATTGTCCCTGTCTCTGGCAGGCAAAATCTCCATACAGATATGGCAAGACAGACTTACCACGCTAAGCCCATCTCAAACATGGAGAAGAGAGAGTCACCATGTCCATCAAACCCGAGCTGTGGAGGCGACATTCCAGATGAAAGATGCTGCCCACAAAAGAAGAAGCCATAGACGTGGACACCCTGATTCAATTCAAGTTGTGTGACCATGATCTTGTTCTTCTGTTTCCTATTTTTCTTACTAGATGCACAATTTTCTACCACAGACAGTCTTTGGTTTTGTTACCTCTTCTCTGTTTAGGCAATAAGTAAATAAATCTTTTCTGCCTTTCTCTTTAGTGCCTTAGGATTGGTGGTTAAATATTAATTGTTCCTGTTCAATAAAAATCTGGATATTTACAAAAGGGCTTATTTCTATTATTTACAATGATTAACTTTTGCTTTTGAGGTCATACATATTGATACATATTAATCTCTGTTGTTAAAAAACTAGCAATCGCACTTTGGTGTGCAATGGGTACGCCGAAGAGGTGTAGATGGTCAATTACTGGAAAATTAAAACATCATGCTGCCATATCAGAAAAACATTCAATTAAAACAGGGGCGTGTTAGTGATCAATATAAAAAGAAACCCTACATAATGAAGCCCTAAAACGCTGCTTTACACAAAACACTCACAGGTTTAGGTTTTTCAGCATTCCCAAGCTTTAGTGGATCAATCTGTGATTGGTTCCCCTGTTATGGAAAAAAATTTAAAAAACAATTAGATTAAAGACTTAAGGTTTCCACAGCCCATAATTAGAAAAAAAAAGCTTCGGGAAAGACCTCTTATTAATCTCATTTGCCCAGACACTCTCAGCATCTTATTTACCTTACAGGGTTATCTAAATAAGGAGCTTTAATCTGATCCAAAACATCAATGGTTTTTAAAATTTAATCACAGCAGTCTTCTGCTCGCAACTACACTAAGTTTAAGCTACCTACAATGTGGATTTAACTTACCATGGAAAAGGGCTCACCTGTGCTTTGTTTGCCCTTTTTCCCTTCATAGCTGAGGTTTCATTTTCCTTTGCAAATTGTCATGCTTTTTTATTGAGGCCTGCCTCCTTAAGCTCTCCTCTTTCCTGCAAGAAAGGCCACACAAATTGTAGGTTTCTATGCCAAGTAGTGGGAAGATTCCAAAATTGCTTTCTCTTAAAAAAAGAACTTTTGCATACCACAGTTCTCAGTCGAAAAGTTCTAGGCAATGTAGGTTTAATCTTCTTATGGTTAAATGCACTTGGTATAGATGTACCATTAACTTTAGCTGGCAGTGCTGACCAGCATGTGGAGAATGCTTGTTAATAGAAAAAGTATTAATTAAAGTACCATGTATATTTTTCCTGGGTGAAAATACAAATTGTAGCAGTCAAATAAACATCAATGGTACACACTCAACATTATTATGTTATCATTCCTTATAATATGTATAAAGAGAATTTGGTAATATGTTTGTTCTTCTTCAATGATCAAGCCCATGGCTCCTATCTACATTTTCATTGGTAAATACACAAGAAATTTAGAGGTAGAAATCAAATTTACAAGCAAATCTACATTCCTACTCCAAAAACATTGTATATCTCAAGAGTATGAAAAGTTTGTATTAAGTCTAGCAAACAAGGAGAAGTAGGAGACACAGCATGGAACCAAAAAATTGAAAGCTGAGTTCTAGAGTTTGCAACACCACTCATGATTTGTTGATAATAAGATAATTTTCAATTGACAAGAAAAATGAGAAAAATAATGCACAATGAACATCAAAATATGGACAGAAAAGTTTGCCCACAAAATAAAACTTGAATTTTGAACACATAATACATAATAGATTTAAAACTTGTCCCAATTGAAATTGACTAAAATAGAAAAACATGCAACACATTCAAAGAAAAATTCAAGATATTGGATATCTTTGTGTTTCCATATTGTTTCAAAGTTCCATATTTTGAGGGGTTGATCTTGACTGACAATCTTGGAGTTGATGAGCAATGCAAAAGGATGGAAGCTCCACCCGACACATGGGAATGGAAATTCTTATTCACAATAATTTTTCTGCATTTATAATATGATAGTAAGAGGAAATAGAGAAGTTAATATCATGTGTTATATTTTTTGCTTCATTGCAAATATTGTTGGGTATGCTAAGTAAAAAATAGTTGGAAATTTACATATATTTTACTGCAAATATTTAGATTCACAGCCAGAGGATTATTAACAGAATTTTCCAGAATTTGGAATGGAAAAAAGCAAAGATAATTTATGGTGTTTACTCATTTTAGAAATTTCTTGTGAAAACTAATCCTTCAGAACAAGATCTGAATTTTCACTTCTGATAAAGCACAATAATGATTGTTTAATGGAAATCCAAGGGCTTCATCATAACTTGTAGAGTATATTGCATTGATAATAAACTTTCCATAAATCTAATTTTCCAGAAAACCATAGGGAGGTTGTTGTAAATTCCCACAATTTTGATTTTAAATCTAGGAATATTTTCAGGATTTATTCTCCGAGGATATCATAGGAGACACTGTAAATTTTTATGGAAGGTGTAAGTGAATGAAGGAGAGTTGACAGTAGATTACTGGTGTTAACTTCTTTCATTTTATGACTTCTAATTTTTTTGGGAAAGACTGCAACATCAAACTGCATGTATGTGCTAAACATTAGATTATTGTGTTTTCTGTATTTTGGAAACTGTTTGATAGATAGTTTGGAGGTTTCTTGGTAAGTTGGTGCAACATAAAAGAGAGTGAGAAGCCATCTGTATCCCAAATATAGTCAACTGTGAAAATATAGAGCTTGCTCTGATTTTAAAATGTTTACAAAGAAATTCACTGTTCTTGGCCTCTGTAAAGAGAAAAGACAGGGGTACTCTGCAGTCTGCACCAATTCCAACAGTTTTGAAGCTACTGAACAGAGAAAAAAATATTCCACTTAAGGAGATTTGAATGGCTAGTTTGTTAGTACTTTTGTAGACATTGTGGGAAAATCTTTGTCTTCATGATAGAACTACTTGTTAAAAACCCATGTGTGATTCTGGATTAACTGGTGTTATCACTTCTACTTAGCTGCTCTTAAAGTACCATGTAATTTTTTCTGCTATTGACTTTTGACACTTACATACAAATTTATTTGACAAATGTGAAATATTGTCTGCATTGTGCAAATCATCCCCGTTTGAACATTGTATTTATTGAAACTATACACAAAAAAAAAGGGGGTTGTTTCTAAAAGCCAATTCAATGCACGTATCAAAACATGGATAATAATTGTAAAGCAGAAAGTTGCACTCTTGCAAGAATAGAGAGAAATAATGGAAGCTAAACACAGGGGAAGATTGAACGTAGATATAGCATCTATGATTTTTGCTTGGGGTCTTGAGTTGAATGAAGAAGTTTAAGTGGTTAAATGGGTTATGCACTTGCTTTTTGACGAGGACTTGCTACTGGGAATGGAATTCTTTTTGGAATGGGCTGTGCCAGGAGTTGGTTTTGATGTCTCAGAAGGGATTGAAGATATGGATGAAGCAACTGAAGAGGGGTTAATCCCTTTCGTGAGGTGGCGAAGGAGAACAGACAAGGATGCCTACAAGTTGGAGATATTGGTGGGTGGAAAAATTTGAAGCTGGTGCTTCGGCGGCAGGAAGCTGCAACATTTCAAGAGGAACCAAACATCCCACAACAATTTCCCAGGAAGAAGCGCTCATCAAGGAGAGGTGGATTTCGGCGAGTGAGGGTAAGCAGATGTGGAGTTTAGGGGATGTGGTGGCTGGTTGGTTTTTTGGGTGGGTTCTAAATTTTTTGCAACTTCATCGAAATCGTGTCTTTTTGGGAAGATGGCAATGGTGATCTGGAACTAAAGGCTGGAGCGTTGATGTGGGTCGAGGATCATGCAGGAAAGTAATGACGTCCATTTTTTGTGGGGTGATCGAATCTGTGAATTTTGTATGTTTTTGTATATGTGTAGCTTTTGTAGAGCTTGATTGGTAAAAAGATAGTTGATTTTAGTCTGCTGTATGTATTTTGTAAAGGGTTTCTTGTATATGAAACGAAGGATCTAGATGCTGCGGGGTTAGCCTTTTTGTAAAATGTAGAAGGAAGGTGGTCGGGGTCTGTTCTTGTCAGGCTTGGTGAATAGGGGTTGGGGTTCGATGGTGTCCTATTATGAAGTTGCAATGACTCTTTTAAATATATTAATAAAATAAAATTATTAATGATCAAAAAAAAAGAATAGAGAGAAATAATGTGCAATGCATTCAGTGATTAATCAAAACATGTCACAAATAAAAAGAACCTACCTTGTGAAGGAACCAACAAGATACACACGACGCCCTCCATGGGGCCAGACAAACCGTGTAGGTACCACGACTGAGGGTATGCCTCCGGATGACGGAGCCTTTCATTTTCTGTTGGAAACATTGTTCTCCCTTCCCGATAATATTGTGCAACCAAACAATTCAAAGCCCAGCTGCCAGATCTTCCAACACTATCAGCTTCCTATAGCATTTTCTTGTACCCTTACAATAAGCGAATCAGCAAAATAAACTGAACCGATACACCAAACCAATCCCGTCGGAAGCAAAACTCTCAGCGATGTGTGGCTAATCAGACAAGCACTCCAAAGCACCAAAAGCATGGAGGAATATAAAGATGGAAAGCACGGGATTCTCCACCGTGGCGTGCAGAGGACCCCTCTAGAACTCGCCCATGGGCTAAACTTAATGAATACCTCTTTTCCCAGCGGATGCAGATGAACAGACTCAAGCTGCACCTATTTAAAACTGAATTTTCTGCCAATAATGCAGCCCCTGATTATTTCGATTCCAAAAAAGTAAAATTCACTGAAACTATGGCAAGTGATTTACCTCCGGATCCTGCGCAAATTGTGTCGTGCTGCCAACGATGCCGATGAGAAAAAAATGAGCGGAGTTTGCAGGAAAAAAATTACGAAACCCTAGCACGGCAGAATGTTTTTAAAATGAGACCATTTATGAAGGCCGTAAGGTCATATTATTATTGAATAAAGTAGTTATCCAAGATTTTTTTCGAGGTGAAAGGGATGTCGTAAAATATGATTCTAGGAACTCTAGGCTCATGGGCAAGTCCAAAAATGTGCTTGAAGGGATTACGTTTATTACAAGTGGGATGCTTTGGATGAGTAATGATAGTTTACAAAATCCTTCATCCTAAAGAAAAGCATTAATAAACCAAACAAAATTTGAAATTGAAATTTGTTGTCTTGACTTAGAGCGGCAAATTTGCTTAAGTCAATAGATGGATAGGGGAGAAGGGTCCATAGTGGAGCAGAGTTCAATAGTGGGGATAGAAATAGTCTTTAGTGGGCCCCATAGTGGAGCACCTTAATAACCAATTACAAAACACTTTTTATCCATAAAGTACACAAACTGACAAATCATGTGATACCACATCAGCGCACCAATAAAACATGACTCAGTGCACCACTATTGGTCTCACTTATTTTTGGGCCTTTTTGGATACCTCAACAAAAAGCATGTTGATGTGGCATCATATTTGATGATGTGGCCCTAAGATGAAATATAGAAGCATGTGAGTTGTCAAATAAACTATTGTACAAAATTGAGAGTGATTTGAAATTTCCATAGAGGATTTTGAGAAACCTGAAGTTAGGGTGCTCCACTATGGGCCCCTCTCCCCTATTTGTGGGGGAAAATTATGATCATACTAGTGATTGAATTTAATAAGAGTCAAAGATAAAGGGATAAGAAGTTTATACATCATCCCAAGTGTATAATTATTGAAACAAATTTTGAAATTACATTGCTAATATTTTCACCAAACAAAATGTGGTTGTAAATCTAGCTTATAAAGTTCTTCACATCAAATAAAAGCTCTTATACGCTCAAATACACAGCAAATAGGTGTGGAGAGTTTTAAATTTTATCAAAGGAATGACCTTGAGGTGTTTGATCTTTAGAAGAGACTAGATCAATGATAATATGAATAACCTTGTAGTAAAGTTTGAAACCCCTAATTCTCAAAATTTCAACCAAGGGAAGGTTGAAGCTATTGTCAATGGGGAACCACCAAAGGTTGTGTCCATTGCTTAAGATAGACCCATTTGGAAATTATCAACTTACTTTAGAAACAACTTAATTGATTTAAAATTCTTTCATACTTTATGGACCATAAGATATCCTTCAACTTTAATTGGTCATAGTAATGAGGGTGAAATATAACTCCTTTTTGAGATATTTTTCCAAAAAGGAAGCCTCCTAAAATGTAATGCCTTAGGGAGGATTTTGAGGCCTATGATCCATTGATGAAATATTTGAGGACTAGATATGTTATAATCCTTAAAATAACTTGTGAAATAGTTTATTTTATTTATTTTTATTTAATGCCCCTCATGGGATGCATAGCAACCCTTCGAAGAATTTTGAGATTTCTTATATAATGTGTCCTACCACTTGGATTGCATAATATGACATGTGTAAGAGAGCATCTAATACCATCAAATGATGTTTAATATTACATCTGACACAAAATATGTGTACAACATGATCTATTGTGTTTAAATTGTGTTGTAAGAGTATTGATAGATAGAGTTGCATAAAAAACCAGGTCAAACATATTTCATAGCATGCATAAGAGCATATAATGTAAAGGTATTTAATAGAATAAACTCAAATTCCCAAGTTTTCTAGAAAAACTCTAAATTTTGGGAGATATATTTTGTGATGGGAGGAGTTATTCTTGGAGATGAGAAAGGGTTCCAACTTGTGTAACAACCCCGATGTTCTACTTAGTAAAATTTCAAATTTTTCACCTCAAGGGAATGACAGTAAAATTTCAAAGTTTTCACCTCAAGGGAATGATCCATGATGCCACAACATAGTAATAATTTCTTTTCTTTTCCATAATGTAAATTACATGCACATTTGAAATAAACACTATTCCAAACTTCCATTGCAATTCATTGTAATTTCACATATCTTTCCATAACATAGATTTCATATTGAATAAACTCAAGTTTATCAATCATGATTACAACTTTCCATATAAATGGGTACAAGATACATACATTGCTCTTGAGCTTCAAAGCAATAGATACATAGATGGTCTAGGAATCTCCTTTCAAATTTTGATCGCCAACTGAGGAGGAGAAGCATCACTCAAGCACTTTTCCACCAACCACGAACTCAAATGTGGTCCCTCACAAATCTACCACATATGGTAAGATGGCCCTACCCTTCGATGAAGAGATTGGTGGAATAACCTCATAACTATAACCACTCTAAGCTTAGTGTTGTGCCCTACATAACTAGAACTTGAGACACTACAATCCTGAACTAGCATGCATAAAAGGAATATGGTGAATTGACAGTGGAGCCAAACGCGATCACACTACTTTGGCCAAAGTATTCTCACTCAGTATTTTGAGTGACAATCATCCTATCCACATACACTACTCTAGCTCAATTTGACTTTAGGCTATTATAATCTATGCATAGGTAATTTCCTTTAATAGGTAATCATTGACCTCAAAAATAACCTATTCCCCTTTTCCAAAACACAACGGTATCTCTACCAATAAAGCATAAGCATAAGTTACCCCCTTCAATAGATAATTTAATCCCACATATAACATATGAGCTATCAAGCATAAGTTACCCCCTTCAATGGATATTCTATCCCAAGCATAACATATGAGCTTTCTAAGTCTACAAATTAACTTTGCATAAAATAACTTAACAAGCTATTCCCTTCACTGGACAATCTAATCCTAGGAATAACTTTACAGTCTAAAGTATAGCTACATAAGCTCCATTTTATCATAAAATAAGTATTCATAAATAACTAACTCCACTCAAGAATATATAACGACAAAAAGTGATTCTCATCAAGAGTATAATCTCATTAATAAATGACCTCACTCGAAGAGCAATCATATCAATAAATGATTCTATTTGAGAGTGCAATTCTCCTTAATAAAAAGGGTTATTCAAAGAGTAGAATCTTGTCAACAATATGACTTCACATCAAGAGTAACCAATCAAGTAATAACTCAAACTCAATAGGTAATCCCACCTATGACTCCAATCAAGTATTCATTCATAAACTCAAGTGATCAACTTAATCACATAGGTGAGTCTCAACCTTGGTATACCCTAATCTCAGATATAATCAATAATCAACAATCATTCTAATTGTGTAGGTTAATCTCAACCTATGTGCTTCAAGCAAATCTCAACTACATAATCCATCCAAATAGGTTATTCTCAATTTATTGGTTCCAATGGGTAATAAAGTAAATATTCCAACCTAGTAGGTAATTCTTAACCTATGGTTTCAATCATTAATTAAATATACTTTTCAACCCAAATAGGTTACTCTCAACCTAGGGTTTCATTCCATAGTAAAGTAATAATCAAGTGATCATTCAAGTATAGATTAGGGTAAACCCACAAAAGTGGTTTACAATTTGAGTGAGGAAGGAAAAGTGGCAAAAAGTTGTGTTTTGGGGTTGAATGAACCTTTGGTGCGAGCAAATGCAAGGTGGACCCATTCCACCAAAAACAAAGAAAAAACACTTTTTGAGAGGGTTCAATGAACCTTGCCTCGAACCCCCTAATTCCCACCTTGTCATCCTCGCATCAAAAAGTCAAATTTTGTGTTTCAAAGCTCGGGTTGAGGATGAAAATGGAGGAGACTTCACAAACCCAATTGGAATCGGTAGTCCTCGAATGAGCTATCCAATGACTATAATTTTAATATGCTTTGGTTTTATTATGTATTTGTTTTTTAGTTTTATTAAAACATAGGTTTTTCACTCAAAAATCGCTCTTTGTTCTCACATGGAAAAAATAGCAAATTATCAAAAAAATTGAAAAATATGAGTGCACCAAATATTGAAGTCCTTGATCCAACAAAAAGAATTTCGATACATACAAAAAAGTTACATTATACCTGGCCCACCTATGTTTGAATTGTAATTGGTTTGAATTCAAAACTTGATTAAAGAAAAAAATATTTAGTAAAAGATTATCTAACCAAGTGGAAGCACTAGATATCGAGTTACAAATCTAAATTCAAAGAATTAGAATTTTATCCTTCATGGAAAAAAAAATTATACATTATACTTGAGCCACTCCTTAAAAATGTTGTTTTTCTCAAAAAACTAGTTTTCAAGGAGATGGAAAAAGAAGTGCAATCGATTCCAAAATTTTGAAAAAATATATTTAGAATCTACAGACAAAATGTCACAAAACTCTAGTTTGCATCATCTTCAAATTCCTCATGGTTTAGCCATAGGTGCCTCGAAGTGAAGATAAATAGTTAGAAAAAAATATTTCATTGTCCAAATTTTTGGCCAAAATTGAACCAAGATATGGGATCACCCATTAGCAATATGACATCTCACCCTATCATACCTTTCATACTATTACTGTTGATGTATTGGTAAACCTTATCATTCCTAAGATTTCCTAGCATTATAAGCTAATAGTGTCAAGTCACTTCATGACATTGATACATTTCACATTATACATGTAGTGTAAATTATCTTTGTATAGAAACATCATATGAGTTTCCATATAGGGTATATAAGAGTATTAAATCAATCTCTTAAGCTATTCACGCTTTCATCAAATCTAGTATATAATATTATTGATAAACATTCACTCCTTACTATATGGAGTATGTAAAACACTCATAAGGAAATCATAACATTCATGATTATTTTCTTTTCCAAACAAGCAAGTAGATAATTACTCTATTTCAAGCAATCTAATACATTTCCAAATAAAACATACAATCCATCCAGTCTTTCACTAAACAAATAAACATAAAGAGAATAGAATCTCATGCCTATTAATCGCTTAAACCCAATTGACTCACTGATTCCTTCGCTTGGCCCCTTCTTAGAATCAGGTTAGCAACAAATCCCTCTCGATTCCTCTCACTAATGTTTCCTCACAAAATACCTCTCAACAATATAATAATCTCTCAAATAAATTGCAGCAAAATGGAGTAGCGTAATATTGTGTAGTAGAAGTGTAGCAAAGTGTATATTCAAATGAGGTGAGAGTGCCTCTTATTTATACCCAAAAACTAGCATCTACAGGCTAGAATCAAGGCCAATGAATTGACACTTCTCAGCTGAATTTCATCGACTCAGCTTGATAGTAAAAAGGTGGTGAATTCCTATCTCAATACTCACCTAAACAGGACAATAGATCGACTCAATGCTTGCCAACAACAGTTTGACTGATTCATAATGCACATGTTCCAATCTAGAAATCAACTTACAGGCTCAAGAGACTTCTAAAAGAAACACAACTTGTTTATAATATGGCGTCAACTATTCACCACATTCCCTATTTTCCAACTTGTTGTTTTAACAGAGGAATAAGTCAATACTCATTTGGTTGTGTTTCACTTTGTTGACTTGGTCTTAGCCCAAGCATTCAACACATAACTTATGAGTCAACCTCCCTTATAATAGAACTACTTTATCATTAACTCAACACGTTGATTTGTATAATGAGCAGCTCTTTAGCATTATGCTTTATTCATTATGCACAGCTAATATAAACCTTTGCATTTCCATTGCTTTTATCAATGATGATTTATGTAGTTTAATTACTTAGCATTGCACTATTACATGAAGCGCTTATATCTATGTTATATCAGCCATATTAAACTCATTCCAAACATCTAAAAAGCACTCAACCTTTATTCATTTTTGCACTATATGCACTAGTTAGAGACAAGGTATTGCTCGATGTCAAATATGGTTGCATTATATTATATTTTTTTATGTATATACATACATACATACATATATATATATATCCTCAAATTATCGAAAGTATTCATTTCCAATTAATATCTAAATATAATCATATTTATTTGTTTACCAAACTCATTCTTCCATTATTGCTCATAGTGTATATATTTATACATTGTTCTCATTCAATTGATATACAAAGAAGAGCATATGCTCATTAACAAACAAGTTTATCAAATAAACCATTCGATATACAAATGCATATATCCATGTTATCATTTATCCATAAACAATACCATATGTATATATCTATATACACATATATGCATATCATGTTACTATTCATATCAACATAAATACATTCATATCCTTGTCGACAGGCATATACATTAAGTATATATATACACATATATATAATCGATTCCCCGTGTATGTATACTTGTAAGTATTTCTACTTACATACATATACACATGATTATGCTCTCATGCACAGATCAATATATACCCATAGACATGTATACATTTAATGTACATACGAATCAACATAAAGATAACTATTCACAAAGCCCAAAGACTCAAAGATTCAATCACGATAACTTGATCACACAATCAAAGAATCAAAGACATTTGCTCAAGCATATATATCACAAACCATGAATGCTCCTAATAGAAATCATGATCCTATCTAATGCAAACACAACATGTCTAAAGGATGACTTACCAATATCCCGCGACTATGACTTGACTCAACTATACTTAGAAGTTCAAGTGTGTGTGAAAGCTCAGTTAGTTTTCATTAAGGGTTACCCAAACAATCACTTCTCCTGAGTGATACTTCCCCTCCCTTCTAGAGAATTGAACCTATCCCTACAACCAGCTTAGTACAACACCAAGGTAGTTAAATGTTCATAGTAAATCCATTTGCATCATAACACATTTATATCAACAAAGCATTAGAATGTTCATATTGCAATACATAGAATTCCACTAATTCAAAATATATTCATTCTTTTGAAATCAATAGCATCTTATTGCATATTCACATATTTCATTTACCTAGTTCACACGTATTGAAGTCACAATTTACATTTTTCAACATTTTCACTCATAATGGTAAAAGTAATTTGGTAACTATGAAACGAGATGTAACAACTTGGAATAGTTGGACCAAGACATTGATCATGAAATTAAGTCCACATATTTGAGAAATGATGTGTTGTTTTAAGGACCTCCTTGGTCTATATATTGGATTCTTGGGATGAGACTTGTATGATGTTTTTTATTGTATCCCATTATGTTGTTACATTGTCTCTAGATATCAAATATATACATGGTACTTCTATGATTGAATTGTAATCCTTCCTTGAATATAATATATTTTCTTCTCTTTTATTGATGAATTTTTATTGAATTTTTTTTCTTTAGCTAAATCTCATGTTGTGGATTTCTCTATTAACTCCTCGTAGTCAGTTGCCAATCTGTTAGTTATGACTTATGTCATGTGTGGTCATGTTTTGACCGACCCCTTTACCCTTGTCTTCCTATTAAAAGTCCTATTCAAATATTTGACCAGTGTCTTATGTCCCTAGGTTGAGAATAAATAAGTTTTCCCAAGTCTTAAATCGCCTAGGAATGCCCCCTTTCTAAGTCATGAGACCGAAGCACATGCTGTATATTGACTTTAAGTCACTCAAGTGCGGGCCCTTTGATCCAATGACTGATGTGAAAGAATGTTGATTTAATCTCGACCATTTCTTGCCATCCTGCACCATTAAAATATTCTTATAAAAATCCATGTAGGCTAGGGGGCATATGTTGTGTGTCCATCTTTATGGTGGCCCCTACATGTTTCAAAGGCTTGTAGATCCAATGGCTCTTGTGCGATGTACAGATTAAATCTTAGACATTCCCTGCCAGCCTGCAAGGGACCCACACGAAAGTCTGGTTTTTGTGCGAGGCAACGAGCGTGTGCCTCGTGTCCAATGCTTTTGGTGGGCCTCTACATCTTCTATAGCAACTATTGCAGTGGGCTTATGATCTAACAATTTTGGTTCACGAGTTGTACTGCATTAATCTCCACCATTCCCTACCAGCCTGCAGGGGACCCACATGAAGGTACAAATTTTGTGTGGGGGAGTAGATAGATGACAAGTGTCATGGTGGGACTGAGGCCTTGATTTCCTTTTTGTGGGTTCCAACGGATCAAATTCAATGTTGAGTGATCTGACAATCATCACGTACATCATTCACATCGTTGTTGTGAATGATGCCACCCAAAAAGAATTGGCGATATATTAATGCTACACGATAGCCGTTGATCATGATTCTCATGCGATCAACAATCACATTTTAAAGTTTCATTGGGAATCAGATCTCAACCATCCATCTCTAATCCGATGGCTAGCATTTAAACTACAACGATCAACTACTCTAATTCGCGAGGAGTGTAGAAGTAATGGATCAGTGATAATTTTAGCTACCAGATCGAATTTGATCCATCCGAGGTTGATTTTTCATGCCACCTCAATACTGCATTTCCATTTCTAGATGATGCCATTACTCCTTGATGTGTTGCAAAGGCCAATTCTTTTTTCAAGGTATGTTGGTCCAAATTTTGTAGTAGAATTTGCAAGCGCCCATCCTTGCATTCATGAGAGTCATTATCTTGGGATGTGCTTCAGATGTCAGAGCCTTTATGGCTTGGTGGTTGCTCTATTATGGGAGCAATTTGACCCCTTTTAAAATATAATTGGAGTTCATAGATTTTTGAAATCCTAGTTAAGTTAGGGTTAGGGCTTTGAATTCAACCCTTAGTTATGCTTGAACTATAAAGGAAATGTTTGTATCTTTTTGAAGGGTTCTTCTTCTAGCTCCTCTAGGATTTTTCTATTGCAGACATTGCATTTCTTACATTATGCCATTGTAAAGATTGCTTCTAAGCCTCATGTTAATAAAGTTCAGCTATTATCACTGTTGTCTCTTGCATGTTTGAGTAAAATCCTTTTGTCTTCATGTTTGAGTACGTGTTTTAGTTGTTTTATTGATGTGTTATGCTATTCTGAAGTAGGAAGAAATAAAATTCTATCTCGGTGCATTACCTTCCTTTACATTTCATGTCTCTTTCTATCCCTTTTCTCTATGATCTGTTAGAGTAGAATAGTAATAGGGTTTTCATGTGTTGGGTTAGACCAACACATTTGCACTCAGTTTAGAAGAGGAAGTTGGCCTTCTCTAGAGACTTGACCTTACCTTGCAAGGTCTCACACCTTGAGGTCATTTCCATAGTGTCATTAGAACACTAAACTCTTGTATAGTAAGGTGCAATTTTATGTGACAACACTAACCATGGTCTTTCTAAAATAAGTGTATATCTTGCAAGGTTGGCCTTTGGCTACAAGACTGTGAAATCCACATGATGCTCCCATGAATCTAATGCTATGACCAAGTCCTCAATGATGCCCTCATGTTTCACTGTTGACCTATTTTCCAACTATAAAACAATGGGTGTAGGTCTAAGGTTTACTAGTTGTAGTAGTTGCATTGTCTCCTTAGTCATGACATTAATAGTTGCCCCTAAATTAATCAAGGTATTTTTGAGAAGGGTCCCATTTATCTTAACATCCACTACTGGACTTCTAGGGTTTGTATATTTAGGTACAATTATATTCTCTAACATAATGTCAACAAGGTTTCCTAGGACATGAACTATCTGAGGGTCCTTCTTACTCCCTAGGTTTTTAAGACAAAGGTCTCTTACCATCTTGACCTGTAAATTGGAATATCCTTGATGGCTTGAATGAGGGGAATTTCGATACACGCATCCTTAAGCTGACCCAATAGGTTTGTCTCAACTTTGTTCTAATGTCTTAAAATAGCTAAATGCTCAAGAAATGGAGGCTTTGGACTTGAAATAGTCTGGTTTATCTAATTTGACTTAGGCTCTAGAGATGAATTGCCCAAGGCTTATGCTATGGGTTCCTCATCCACCATCTCAGTGATTTGACAGGATGAAGGCCCAACCAATGTTTTCCCTAACCTAAGGTGGACATCACTCACCTCTACCCCATAAGCAGGGTATTGAATAGACTCATTAGTGTAGGATTGTTCAACAAGCTTGTTATTTGGGTTAGGTGCAGGTTGGCTAGGTAGTTGAGGTACTCTTGGTGGCTGAGATGTTGGGTTTGATGGATTGGGCATGATGACCTGTTGTTGTGGTTGTGAAGACAACAAAGGCTATTGGTAATTCACATTTTTGTTATGCCATTGTTGACCCTTTTACCATTGTGGCTTCCATTGATTTTGTTGTACCAACCATTGGGGGTTGTAATTAGATCCTTGAAATTTTTGTTGTGGCTATACATTTGGTTGTTGTTGGTTCCAATTTTGTTGAGGTTTTTGCCATTGGTTTTGGGTGTTTTCCCAAGGTCGGGGGTTTCAACTACAGAAATTCTGATTACCAACTAGAAATGGTGTATTGAAATTTAAAGGGTCTTGAGGCATACATTTCCTTGGTTGCCATGTTCTTCTTTGTGCAATGTAGAACAACTATCCATCTTCACCCTCTAGTGGTTGAAAATATGGTTTCCTTGGTTTATCTTTTGTAATACTTGCCACCCTTTTACACTTATAGTTAGCTTTTCTTTGTCTACAATTGGGGCAATATTCAATATGTATTGCCCCAACCTCTTCTTGCTTTTTCCTTACATGTAGATTGTCCAATTGAGTAGCCACATGACTTATAATATCTTCTTTCATGTTGGACAATAGGTTACTCAATTCTACTTTGGAAACTCCATTGGATGTCTTACCAATTGATGGAAAATGTTCTTTCCCCCCTTGTCCTCTTGGTAAAGGTCCTTGAATAGTTTCTACAAACCTTGTAGATTTCTTCATAGGGTAATTGAGACACCTCCCCTGACCCAATAAGGTTAAGGGAACCCATGCAATTATCATTGAATCCTCTTAAAACACCAACTTCAGGGATTCTTCTAAGAGTCTATTTTGTGGGTTCTTCTTTAAGCAAAAGTGGAACCTTTCTACATAATCCTTTAATGGTTCATCCTCTTTCTAAGACATTATGAAAATTTAATCCCTTCTTTTATCAACTCCCCTACAATAGTCCTAGTATTTTTCCAGGAACTTTATTTTCATAGTGTTCTAATTTGGAACATCTCTGCCCAGTCCCATAAACCATCTCATGGTAGGATCCTTCAAAGTTGCAGGAAATAGTTTGAGCCCATGGGCATCAGTTGTATAGTCATGCTCCTACATAAGAAATCAAACTCGAACAAGAATGTGTTTAGATCTTCAGTTACCAAGCCATAAAAGATATGCAACACTAAAGGAGGTATATTCTTTAGGAAAATAGCCCTCTCTTGGTTGGCAATGGGAAATTCAAAAGTCGCATGTTCTGGTGGATAATCCACCACTACATCAACCATGGTTTGGAAGGTATCCTTTGTGTTTGTAGTGGATGTTGGTGAAAGGGAAAGTTCATCAAGAATACCCTCGCTTTGATCACTGTGATCACCAACATCCGCTCTAACTTGTCAGTTTGAGGGGAAAAATCTTCCCAAAGTGTTTCTCTACCTCCACATATAATAGGTGTGACTTTGTATAGCAACGACTCCTACACAATGTTAGTGAAATATTCTAGTATTTGAAGGAATGATATCTAATTGTCCTAATACTAAAAGAAAATTTTTAAACTATGAAATCTTGAGATAACAAAAAAGAATCTTTGAAAGTAGCACCATCCCTGACAACGATGCCAAAAATGTAGCATCCCTACTAATGTCCAGTACAAACTTGGTGTCAAACAACAACTTAGAGGGAAACCTAATTGAACAGTCCACTAAACCCTTGGAAAGATGTTCATTAAATTATCAACCAGGGCTAACATAAACTTGTGATGATGCTGGCATTGTATGTGCCTCCAGAGACTCAAGACTACCTATATCATCCTAGCATAGGTTTTACACATGCTGAAAAATCATAAACTACATAATAGTAAAAGAAGAAATGTTGACACTAAATTGCTACAGGTACCTACATCGAAAGACTGCGACTAGTTCACTATCAAGAAATGAATCCTAGAATTAACCAATAATATTAATTAAACTTACACTTAGGAGCACAATAGATTGAACCAAATCAAAGCATGAATGTAAGACAAGATTTTTTCATGAATTCATTCATAATTGTAACATAAGGAATCTAATTAAGACAACATGCATTCATGGAGTAACTACTACGACAAAAATAAATGTACAAAAAATAAAGTGGGGAACAATTACCTTGAGTGGCCATTGCTCAAGTGACTATCTCCATAGGGTTAATCCAAATCTAGTTCCTCAAATTAATGCAATCATGACAATAACTGAAAATCATTCATTGCATAACTCAAAATATCACAATTAGATAAGATTATTTTGGAATAGCTTATTCATAAGATCATGAACACTGTTTGTGTAAAAATAAGAAATTAACTGAAAGTATCTTATTTATATATCTACATACTAAATTTAATCAACCAACTAACTAATGCCTTGACCACCAAACTATACATATAGGCATGAGGGAGTTTATTAAAATAAGGACTCTAAACTAAAATCATAAATCACCACTCCCTACATAACAAAGTGTGATAAAGTCTGAGCAACTAAACTGTAACTAAAAAAAGAAGAAGAGTCCAAATAGAACTATGACTCTGCTGCAACAAGAACTGGAACATGGACTATTGAAACAGTCATGTTTGAATTCCAACTATAATTTAGAGTTCTTCTCCTTCAACTTCTTTATTAAATGTCATGATGATTCACAATAATCCTCAATAAGTGCCTCCATTTATGCAATTTTTGTGCTCAGCTTATTTTGGAACCTCCCCTACGTCGCTATTTGGAAACTCCTTTGGCTATGGGTTGCACCTCCTAGTTGTTGTGGGTTGTGCCTCCTAGTTGTTGCGAGCTATAGTTTGCCTCCTCTGGCTCCTTGGCTGCAAAGAGTTAGTTCATACAACATCTACACAATACTAATAACCATAGCTTAAGTGCATATATTCATTGCAATTCATACATATTCACACATTAATTATACAATAACTATCACATTATAACCATATTTCCATATACTTCATATCAGGTTTAGGTTTGCATAATGAGTGTAAAAGATAGTAAAGTTTAGGATTATGCATGAAATAAGTGTTTGGAAATGTCTATGAGTATGCACAAAAACATCAAAAAACTAACTAATAATTATACTCATCACTAACTATGGGTATTTTTTTCCAACACTTCTCATTTGAATGACTATCTTTTCCATACTATGAACAATGAAATTATTTCCTCCTTACCCTATCCATCTTTTGGACAATGAAGTTGTACTATTTTTCTATAATTTTCCTTTGCCTGATACCTCAACAAAAAGCATGTGGTGTGGCATCATAGTTGATGATGTGGCCCTAAAATGAAATATAGAAGCACATGAGTTGTCAAATAAACTATTGTACAAAATTGAGAGTGATTTGAAATTTCCACATAGGATTTTGAGAAACGTAAAGTTAGGGTGCTCCATATGGGCCCCTCTCCTATTTGAGGGAAAAATTATGATCATACTAGTGATTGAATTTAGTAGAGTCAAAGATAAAGGGATAAGAAGTTTATACATCATCACAAGTGTATAATTATTGAAACAAATTTAGGGATTTGGAAGTGAATCGTTAGTTGAAGATCAAGAAGGCTTCCCCTGAAGGCAATCTTTCACACTGACATGGACTGTAGGGACACAATGGCAGACAACATTAACTCCATAAAAAGATCTATGGGAGATCTTTCTGAGAGAGATATTTTTGTAAGCCCTAAGGGGCCGAGATCTTTTTTGTATATAAGGAATTTTTTTCCTTTTTGTAAACAGTTATGATTATACACTCTAAAGAGTTAGTGATTTTTTTTATCAATCCTTTCTCGACTAAATGTATGTTTTGTAACTCAACTGGAATCTGGAATGCAACACAGAGTTTACCTTGGAAGCTAGTATTCATGTTTGTACTACTCTCATTTATGTATCTTTCTTTGATTATGCAAATCTTTAGCTGTGTTTTATAAGTCTACACTCACACCTTAGAGCTGTGAAATTTATCTTTCCTTCCTAAGATGTGTATGCAGATCAAACCTGTTAAGAATGATGCATAAGTCTAAAAGAAGTTGTTTTGAGTATGTGAAATGGTTGCAATTAAGTTTCCCAGTGTATTTTCTTCTTGTTTCATTTCATGATTTCTCATCAATTTGGTGTATCACCTTAGTTTAGTTTCATTTGTATGCATTCTTTCTCCCTTTACCTCACAAAGACTAGTAGTTTAGGTGACAGCACAAAGGAAGCCGGCCTTCTCCGGAGGTTCATTTCAATTTAGGTGACCCACAGCCTTGAAGTGATCCCATGTTTCTACAGAAAGCTCAGTTTCATTACTGTGCGTAGGGTGCATTTCTAG